>DWJZ01002122.1:0-20461 GCA_018249125.1 Asbolis capucinus
CTGTCTCAGTATGACGCAGAGATTTATATCTGAAACTTCATATAAAGTTCATAAGCCAAGATGTTCTGTGTGACGTGGTGTTTCTCATATGTTTTGTTATTATATATATATATATATATATATGTATGTATAAATAATATAAAAAAATTCGTATATTAATTTGAAGATGTGTCGAGGAATTTCACAGTATCCACTGCTTGATGAAAAACGTTTACCAAATTATGCTAAACTCAAAAAAATACATTTATAAGGTTAAGTCAAAAGTCAATAGGCTTTTGTTAAATTAATGTGCTCTCAGGCAGGATCGCAGTGAAGCACTTATTTATAGAACGAAAGACAATAAAAAAATACCAAAGAAATACCAATATACAAATGTATAAGTAATAGGTTGGTGTAGTGGTTAGTGAGCCTAACTGCTAGACCGAAGGTCGTGGGTACGATTTTCACTCAGGTCAAACTTTTTTGTGATGAGCAGGAATGTTTGTTTTGTGTGTCTGGCTGTAAATATTTATATAAGTATGTATTTATCAATATATATGTAAGTTTATCAGTTGTCTGATCACCACAGTACAAGCTAACGCTTAGTTTGGTATCAGCTGGCCGCTTCGGAGTTGTCCAAAGATACTTAATTAATTAAGATTAATTATTATAATTCAAAGTTGACCCGTGCCGTATCGAATCTTAATAAGGGAGTATGAGTGTGTATTGTGTAAGCGGCTATAATGTTTTACCGACTTAAAAAAGTTACCACCTCACTTTATACAGGCTGTACTGCTTTTAATGATTATCTTTATTTTCAAAAGCTGATTGTCAATAGTTCAAGCATAAGCGTCATCTGACGAGTACTTTTTGAGTTATACCAAATAATGTCAATCTCTTTTTTAACTACCTGAAGCTGCTTATTTTACTATTCATTTTTAAATGAATTATGTGTGACCGCATCAATAAGTACAGTCGTGTATGTGTAAGTTAGTATCAGTGGTAATGCATGTAACATGTAATAAATATCACTACTAATAAATAATAATGTAGCCGGTTCTGCTAGGAGTCAGCAAATGGCCCTAGTGTTACGTGAGACTGATTCTATCGGGCAGATCGGTGAGTCGGATAGCGGTGGAACTTAGACCTCGATGAATCTCTAGTAGGTATTATTTTACCTACTATCATGTCTAATTTAACTATTCACCTGAATAGCATATCTACCTCTGCTTATTGATATCTTTTTATAGTTTAGATGGTTTTTGTAATTTAAGTGTAGCCCAAGAGGTGGTGTCGATTGTAAGTGATCGAAAAAGTTACGCAAAAGCGTGCGCGGTCGATAGGAGGATAGGTGACCGCTAGTGGAAAAAAAATCATGACCGCTTCCGTGCTTCGGAGGGCTGGTAAAGGCGTCGGTCGCGGTTGTTATCGTAAGATATGTATCGATCAGCCATATCGAAGTCCTTCGAAAATTGTAAAAACATCAGACCCTAGTGTTTATATCATAAATGCACATTGGTGTAGCGTGGTGAAGTATGCCCTAGGCCTCCTAAATTATGAGGACAAACCCGGGTTCTGTAGAGTCAATAATGAATTAAGTTATGAGCTATTTCAGTTTCAATCGACTTCAGGAAAGGAGGAGTTTGTTAATTAAAAATATAAAAAAACAAGCTTTCATTTTAAAGCCCTAATACGAAGACACACAAAATTTTATAACTATACTGTTAACTGTCGAAGAGTTGTTACGACTGCAGCTAATTCTAAACGTAATATCAGGTCATACTTATCATAAAAATCGAGGACGGAATCAGGACAGAATCTTCATGCAAAAATTCAGGTCTGTAGTATATAAGTGGTTCTCATTACGCAGGCGAGTTTTGACCCGAACAAACTAACAAACTAATATACACTGCAAGTAATAAAAGCTAGTAAAAAGATGACGCTATGCTATGCATCTCGTATGTTATCTCTACACGCTATGTTAAATACGTATTATTGTCGCGCACATTGTTATTAATTAAATAAATAAAAATTTCCTTGCCACACACTTGATTAGCCACTAAAATTCCACCAATCCACGTTGGAGTAGCCAGCGGTACACCGGACACGTACGTCATCGAAAAAGTATATTTTTTGCATAATATTATTCCTTAAACTCAGAAAAATATCTAGATTAGATCGCTCTCGTCTTCCTCCTGATCCTCTTAGCACCTGTGCCAAAATCAGAGGCTAGATATTTAGTGGGGCGTGGACGTATGCCCATGACCAACGAGGTATTATACTCAGTTAGGTATAGAAGCATTCCAATGGATTGATACCACATTAAGTCGAAATGAAAATAAAAACCGAATTATTATAAATATTCAGAATATTTCACTCTTGTTTATAGCAAATACATCACGCCTCGTGTCCATTTAGTTTTAAATTGCGATACAAATATGCATAAGCTACCTTCATTTCTGTGGCTTATGACTGTCAAAGAGAACGTGACTAAATGCAGTATGTGAAAGCGATTTCAATTTATTCCGTTTTATAAATATATTGACGAGTATTGGAGATGAAATGATTGGCGTGTTAAAATTTTAGTTTCAAAACAGTTTAATTTCATTGGAATATTTGGCAGTAAATTACATATCTTATTTTATAGCGCTGTAGGTTGTGGGTAAGTGCAGTCTCTGGTTCATAAACTACACTCGTAATCCGAAAACAAATATTCATCTGTTGTACAAACACCCGGCTGGCTGGCAAACGAAGGTGCAACCATCATCAACATGGCTATTTAATAATTATATAACTTTTAAACCTGAAAGTCAACCGTTATTACATTAAAAAATAAATCTTCATTAACATTAATGAAATTTCCTAACGTCAGTATGTGTCAAATACACGGTAGTGTGTGTAATGATTTTTAGGTTAATTTCGTCAATTTCGAGTATATTTTTATATAAATTAATAGCCATCTGCACTCCTTCTCCGTGGAAATTATAACTGTGCAAAATTTCATTGTTGTCCGTCTGCGTAATTTTCGTAAAAAGCAAAGTTTTTGCTGCATGTGTAGATGACTAACTATAGATTCAGGGCACAAAAACGAACATATTAATATATTTAGCTACTTAACAATTTAGCAAAGTATATTGCCAGGGCCAATATTATTTCCACAAAGAATTATCAAGCTGAAACTCTACCGTCCCTACTTTTTGTATGCGTTGTAGAAGTTAGTAGTTGCCGGCATAACATTAACAAAAGTATCCCGATTAGGGCAAGCATCTCCATATAAACATACTGTTTCACTGCTAGTGAGTTAGCGATATGCTAGTTAATAAATCAGCTTAAACGAAGCTTCGGGTACTCATGAAATGTTTTTGTAAGCCGATATTTGGATTCACTAGCTATATGTAAGCCGATATTTGGATTCAATATGCTGGCTTAGAGCACACTCTATCGTCAATCTATCTCTGGGTACTTATCACAAAAAAACGGGCACTGGTTCCAAAGCTATACATTGAAAATAGTCAAACAAGAAGAAAAATATCTTGGAATCATATTAGAATAACGCTATATGTTGAAAGAATGTTACTATTTTTTTATATTATTGTATGAAAATAGTCGAATTCTGAAAAGTTTGGAATGTACCTAATATTGAACATATTACGCATTCGTCTAGCTGTTGATTGTAACTCTGAATTTAAACTCGAACGTCAAATAAAGCAACAGAGTGACTTACAGAAATGTAATATTGGTCATCTGGTTTTCGAAAACATTAAATGGAAGTATATTAGATGTTCCGATAATTTCTCCAATAATCAACACGCATGTATGATCTCGCAAGCATAAGTAATTTTAGGAATAATTAATATTTAAATAATAGTATTTGCTAGTAGATCGCTGGTAGTGGTTTAAAAGCTTTAAAATGGCCATCACCATATTAAACACAGTGCCCCAGGGAAGGTGTCCTCGAACATACCACATTGTTTTTCTCTAACCTCAAGACAAATTCTTCAATTATTAAATTCTTCTGTTTGTATTCAGACTAAACGACTGATGAAATAAACAATGGGTTCGACAAGAAATACGGCCATGTATTAAGATGTAACAAAACAATATCACCGACAGGCTTAATAATTTTAATGGCGATCACTTCATTATTAATTATTAAAAAGATGCTTATAAATTATTTATTGCAAGCGTACCGCTCAAAATGGATGCCGGGCATTGTAAGTTTTTAATTTATTAGTCTCCTCGAACCTCGTAAATATTGACGTTATTGTGCCGACTTTAATTCGAAATGAATGCCAATAAAATGAGATTTAATCATTATGTGTGAATGTGAAAACATTTTTGGATAATTAACTAAAGCAGAACAATATAAATTTTATTTGAATATCTAGTTCTGATATTGAGAGCTGTGGTATTTATTGGATGTGAATTATTTAAATTCATGATTGTTGTTCAATCAATCACGGAGTTGTAATTACAACAAGGGAAACCTGGATGGCATTGGATAAGACAAGAAAAATACAATTTTGTATCATTAAGTTCTTGTTATATTTATATGAACGGATTTAGCTTCTTACGGTGATCCCACGAACAGCTGACAATTCCGCACTGCAGCAATATTTTTCCCGCGCGTGTGTTCGTCCGTGTCGGTATTGAGATAGTTAATAGGCCAACTAATCCACACTGGACAAGCATGGTGGAGTCAACCATAAGCCTCCTTAGGTAAGAGAACAGACTCGTGGTCAATAGGGCACATTGTCGGGCAGAAGATAGGGAAAGTGGAACTATAATTATAATAATTAATTATTACAGTATAATTTGTAACTTTTACTGACGAACTTCGAAGGTCTCACTCGACCGCTCTCTTCCCACGCTGCGGGCTCATCGTAAAACCACACGTGGGAAACCGACTTAAAACATCATAACCGAACATGCTATCTTCCTTCGCTCTGTTTTATTGTGACAAAAAATCTGTATTACTCTACCTGCGAGTGAAATTGCGAAACACAGGTTTAAAATATGATAATTGGTTTTACAACTTGACAGCAAAATTTGATTCGGCGATGAAATCAACATGGTGGTACAGTAATTTGAAACGTATTTACATAATAAGAGGTAAAATATTCGAATTAGTCACTGGAATCGTAAAATTGAAATTCAAATATTTGATCACTGCCGATTACTTAATTATAACACAAACTTGTTGAAGTTATTTAGTTTATAGTCTTTTATAGTTAATACGATATTAACTGTGTTTTTAATTGCTACCTACATATACTCCTTGAGTATTTTGGTCACATCGCACGTAAAGATGGAGCTAACCTACAGAAGCTTGTCGTCACAAGCAAGATTGAGGGCCGACGACCTCGGGAGAGAAGCCCCATATGGTGGACAGACTAGATCCGCGTCACACTGGCCAGCAAAGTTTATGATACACGCAGCAGGTAATCGGAGCGCAACCTCATCAGACTAAAGGTGATCCGCGGAGGGGTCACGACCCTCAGCATTGAGGATAATGACGCGAGGAGGAGGAGGATACATACCTACTATAGGATGTACAATTTCTGTATAAATACATATATATAATGGGATTGTAAAAACGAATATTTGTTTTTTTTTTTGACGACTCTATTTTATTTGAAAGAAACAATTAACCAAGGTTTAATTTTTGAGGAGTTTAGGGAAGATTAAAAAATATATGGCGCCGTCTATTTCTTTATATAATACCTATCACAAAATTAAATTGACGCTATATGGTAGTGTTATAAAACTAACAAATATTCGTCAATTGTGTATTATACAGGAAGACTTGTAAACTTTGTTTTGAGAGTCGTTTCTACGTATTACATGGACAACGAATCATTGATGTCTTTATTGTAATGCGAATAGAACATTGACCATTTTTAGACTACTTCTATTAATAAAGTTATATAAGAAATTGAAGAATGAAAGTACGGTGCAAAGCTGTAAGGTTCCGGAAAGACTTTAAGCAACAAAAATAAACCATTATATTGTTCTTAAATTATTCTACCATAAACAGGACTCAGGACGGAGTTGCTTTTCGCTCCAAGCTGACTTTAAAATTAATATTTTCTTTAGTCTTTAGTAAAAGTACAATGTTTCACTAAATTTATTGGGGCGTATTACGCTTGTAGGCTACTGAAGACCAAAAACAAAAGATAAACCGTCTGTGTTTTATCATCGGCGCTTGTTTGTACCGTGTATTTATGCTCATACCTATTCGGATATATTTTTTGCTGGATATCCGTAGTATGATAAATGACGCTACGGACCAACCCGAATGCAAATCTCTCGAAATGGGTCAACATGGCGAACATCGAACACTAGTGCTGTACCGTCTCTTGAATGATGGATCTCTTATTGTCTCCTGACATTTTTACGATTTGAGGGTGTAATAGAAATTTTACTCTCGCTCGAGTGGAGTTTCTTGTGCGGTCAACTCTATTGTATTATTTGCGTGTGTGAATGCACCGTTTTTGTTGTTCCGGTTACTGACAGCTAAATCGATTAGTTGAGAAATGTTGTGTTGGGTAAATAATAAATCATCGCATCGATCAGAGATCACAATGGGTCCTTGTAGAAGTAATATAAAATATAGGTACACAAAAAATTGGCTTAGTATGAGTCGGTTGCCGAACAACCGTTGGGTAGGCAAACTTACGATTTTTGAACTTTTTTTTCTTTTATCGTGATAAAAAAAACGCTTCTGGTCAAATTTTATGATAAAATCATATGTTCAGCGATTTGCAGCGGTTTTTTTTATTGTATGACTATATTTTTGAATTATTTAATTTCAATTCGTCAATCCGCACTTGGCCAGCGTGGTGGATAATGACCTATACCGTCACATTGTAGTTAGAGACCCGAGCCCAGTAGTGGGACAGATACGGGTTACAATGAAGATAATTATGAAATACGTCATTTGCTAAAATATTTACTATAAAGATCTTAAGTTCGTATTGTTTGCCTTATATCTGAAATGAACGTGGGTACAAACAAACGAAAAGTGTTGAGATAACCATAGTACAATGAAGTAAGCGTGGAAAAAATGTGGTAAATATGCCTTCCATTATAAGTTCAATATTGTATTACATTATTATAGTCTGAAAAATGAGCTCTTCTTTCAAACATTTACATTCTCGGTAAACCTTACAAGTTAAACAGTACTTTACAGATTTTTTAAATAAAGAATTATCAACCATAATTCCATATACGTAGGGTTTGTTATTGTATGAAAAAATCCTTTTAATGTTTTCACTATGTTTGGTACTGACTAGATTTTGACACAGTACTGGTACGCCGTTTCCAATTATTTTTAATATGATAGTTTTTTAAATATAAATTTCGCAGTTTCTGAACAATCAACATATGTAGGTACATTTTGATTACGGGTATTATAAAAATACCACATTAATAATTTCAGAACGGAGAGAATGTTTCCTACACAACCTCATTGTTGTGAAGAAAGCTAAATAATAATTTGTATTTTATTAATATATTAGGTTCATTATAACACCATAATATGCTATGAGGACTTTGTGTCAGCATACTAGTGCCATTTTTGATATTAAACGAATAAGGTAGAGCAGGAAGAATCTTCTTTAAGGATAATTAATATACTTAGAAATAAAGAAAGTATGTTTATTATATCAGCAATACAGAAAAAATAAGAAACAAAAAGTGTAAAATATTTAAATAAAAGAAAAAACAAGTAATAACTATATTTAAACTAATAAAATAAATAAATAAAAGAAAAAAGAAAAACACAAATACATTAAAATATTTTGCGCTGGTAAAATAGGGACGCATAAACGAATTGTTAATATTAGAAACACATTTTTCTTTATCCAGTAGGTGTTTTTTGATATGGCGAAAAATTATTTTTATCGACATTGGAATTCTAAATTAACTACAAAACTCCAAAAACAAATATTTTACTTCTTCATATTTAATACATCAATCAAACTAGTTTCAAAAACGTAACATTCAACTGGAACTACAAACATGGAATGGTTCCGTACATAAGGCATTGCAACAATGTGTCAACAGCTAGTTTTCCTGTTACACAGATAATATTTTAGAGTTATAGTGGCAAAATGACGTTTGTCATATCGAGAGTTTTGTTTTCGCGGGTAAGTAAATAAAAACTTTGAATCGATTAGTTACATCTCTTATTTTAGCAGATCTTATGATTCTGTACGAGTCATTTTATATTTACTTTATCTTGTATATATACATATATGTTTTATATATTTTATATATATTATTCATATATATTGGTATGAATTAGGAAAATATTTATAGTTAGATAATGTTAATAAATATAATGGGATTCTTATCCGTAAAATAATTATATAATACGTAATTGAGATACAATACTCAAAAGTTAGTCGACAATTTGTATGTTTAACATTCTTACTATTATTCATTCTACTTATGATTTTAATCGTAAACAAAATTAATGTAACATATCGAAAATTAAAGTAGAACTCTAATTTGTAACGTCCTTTATGAAGCCAAAAAACATGATGATGATGATGACTTATGTAATGCAATCATATATCGTAACATTTGACGCGGACATTGGCTTAGGAAGGTAGCGTCAGAAAAAGAAGGTAGCGTTAGTTTGTTAAATCAAAAGGAGGTAGCGTTAGTTTGGTAAATTAAAACAAGGTAGCGTTAGTTTGTTAACTTAAAAGGAGGTAGAGTTAGTTTGGTAAATTAAAAGAAGGTAGCGTTAGTTTGGTAAATTATAATAAGGTAACGTTAGTTTGTTAAATTAAAAGGAGGTGGCGTTAGTTTGTTAAATTAAAAGGAGGCAGCGTTAGTTTGCTAAATTAAAATAAGGTAGCGTTAGTTTGATAAATTAAAAGAAGTTAGCGTTAGTTTGATAAATTAAGTATATTTACACATTTTCGTCTTCCTCATTTACATTTAATCAACAAAGAAAATGGTTTCTAAACGCTGATAATCCTACTAATATTATAAATGCGAAAGTTTGTGAAGATGTTTGGATGTTCGGATGTGAGTGTTCCTTTCAAGTGGTAACGGTTGAACGAAATAAGATGAAATTTGGCACACTGATAAACCACATCCAGGAAATGAACATCAGAAGAATAAATAAATCAGAAGGATAAACAACATTCAGGATATTTTATCCTGCGTTTAGGTTCCCCTGGCATGACATGCACATTTGCATGTTAAACGAATTAAAATGAAGCTTGACACAGAGATAGATGGAATAAGAAGGTTACTTTTTGTCAACACATGAGGCAGGCTAAGCCGCAAAGAATATTTTTATACAATTAATATATAAATATAATAATTATTATTATCAATCTTTTTCAAAAATCCCTTCGGAAGAAATAATTATTAATCTTTTTGAAAAATCACATCTGAAGGAAGATCACTTTTGAAGAAAATAACGAATACTGATAAACACGATTATAATTTCTAAACATTTCCTAAAGTGATGTAATATTTTTTATAAAACTGAATTACTATAGATATTAGGGATGTGCCGGTTTCGGCCGACTAATCGGCTGGAAAGAGGCCGAATAATCGATATTGGCCGACTAGTTGGCTGTACCGACTTGTTGGCACACCTCTAATATTAATATTAAATTATTAACATCGAACAAAATAAAGCTTCTGCGGCAAATTTTAATTAAATCTATAAAAAAAAACAACAGTAAGGAGTGTAATATTTTCATTACAAGCGTATATTTTTTGCTGACGCTAGATGCGGTTGATGACGATTAAAGTAATACGGCGTAGCATCCGACTCGTCAAACTCGTCATTACGATCCCGGTGCTAATATGGGCGGTACGCAGGTATACGTAGAAAATGACACGTTTTTCTGTAAGCTGATAGAATTATCTATAGTAGTGTTATATAAAGCTACAATCTAGTTCGGTGTTTTTCAATCTTCTTGAATACGCGAACCCTGCACAGCTTGAAAATTTCTAGCGTTGGACAAAAATTCGTAATTAAAAAAACTTCTAATAAAAAGTAATTGAAACGTTTCTGATTTTCTTTATAATTTGCTTGAAAGAACATATTCTTGCCGTGTTGCTATAAACTATCTTTTGTGTTCGCAGATTGAAAACCACTGATCTATGTAGACCAAGGGTGCTCAACCCTAAACGGGCCACAATGTGCCCTGTGAACGGATTTGGAATGACACGCGCATGCAAGGTTTAAAATTCAAGAATGTTGAGCGGCTTTGTTCTAATAAAGCTGGCCTAGGCCTAGTCCGGTAGGCTTTCTAGGTTATAAGGAGAGCTCTGTGTTCAGTTATTCGAATAATGGGCTGAGATATCTATTAAACAATTTTATAGCTATCCATATATTAACCGATTTCTAAAAGGGAGGAGGTTCTCAATTCGCCTGTATTTATTTGTATTTGTTACCTTATACTCATAAGGTATGCCGTTTTTAATACTTTTTTACTCCAAAGCTGGTGCTCGTCCCAATCAATTTGACATCTGACGAGTAGGTCTAGAGACATCCCTAATAATGCGTAATTAATTTACTACTTTGAAGACGATTATTACTGGCCAATATTATTTAAGTCAGTTTTTAGGGTTCCGTACCAAAAGGGTATAACGAGACCCCATTATTAAGACTCTGCTGCCCGTCCGTCCGTCACCAGGTGTACATAAGGGAACTCCTATAAAGCAAACGTGATTTTTTGTTTGTTTTTGATACCGGCAACGACAGCAAAATATTGACACAATATTGAATTACATACTTTCTATGAATTATAAAAGTAAAAGGAATATTTATGGGGAGCACCCATACAAGAGGCACTTTTTTTGCCGTATTTATTTGATAATGGTTACGTAACCTTCCAGTGCGAGTCCGAATCACACTTGGCCGGTATAAATTTAATAATATATACTATTAGTATCAATAACTACATAATAAGCTTTAAACACGAAACGCAGCTTTACAATCAATAAAGTAGTAGGTTAAGCATTTCGCTTTCGAATTCAGCAACATTTACTGCTTATACCATTATACGTAACGTCAGAATCCTTTCAGACTTGATGTATATTGAGTGTAGCAAACTATTTGAGTTGCATCGTAAAGTTAGGCAGCACTTGCAACTTGATGGAAAACGATGTTTATAGGTCAAATAGAATTGACCAATTCCCTTTGCTCGTAAAGTTTCCTCTGTGGCTCGAATGGACATGTTATTACGTCATCGCTGTGGCGAATGGTTAAGGTTTCTGTGTTAGGGAAAAAGTATTTCTTTTGATTGGAATGTTATGATCATTGAATGATAAGTAGAAGATACCAAATAATGATCCCACATTTTTACTTTATATAATATAGTGCTTGACCAATATTCTAAGTGATGGTAAATTTTGATGTAGTCTTTGATCTTGCTTGCTTTGATGCTGGGTGCAATACTGGAGTCGGATCTACTCTCATAGTTTGTATGTGTATATGCCATCGTCGACGTTCGCTTAACTAATATGGACTAACGGATAATTTAAGAAAATAATAATGGATAACTTAAAAAAATGGAGGTGCAGGATTTAGAGAGACCAATATTTAAACCGTTTGGCTATCACTATTTACGAGTGGTATATATGACTGTTGACCTCAAAATGCTACGCAAATGATTCAAGTACCTACGCAAATTCGACCCAATTAGTACTGCGTTAAACTCGTGGTAACTATACTTACGACGATAAGTCGAAGGTTTTATGGGTGCTTTGAAATGTAACAAAAAATATTAAAAATTCTCATATTAAGGTAGTCGTTATAATGCTTTTCTTACACAATTGCTGATAAAATAGACTTTGACGAGTAAAAAGTATTTTTACCAAACATTGCAAAAAGAAAATCTATTTTATCCAAAATCTATTTATCTAAATAACTCTATGGTGAGGGATAAGGTAATTCATTAGTAATATAATAATTATTATAATCTACATATAAGCTTCATTTGGCTAGATGTCGAAATACTTCAGTAACTACCGGTATGTACTTAAGCCGCGCTAACAAAAAATCTTGTTACTAAATTACACACGAAACTATATAGCCAGTAGATTCGAACCGTGAGCAATAATCATTACCTTTGCTGGTCTCATCAACCTTGAAAAATTGTTTATTGTCTCGATTCGGCTCGTTGTCGACTTGTTACGAGTGTTATGATAAAATAAAAGTAAAAGACAAACTTGTATTACGAAACCTCACGCGATCGTTATACGCGTTGGGAAAAAAGTTCAAGTATTTTTTTGGATCCATTAGAATAGACTGTTGATAGGTTGGACGGTATTATTATTGAATTGAAGACTACTTGACGCTTAGCATTTTTTGAGATGGGAAGAAATCGCTAGACTCGCGACCTTTTACCGTAATGACACCTACTACCAACGCCACCTATTAAGCATTTATTTTAAAGATTTCACTTCTGTTAGCACTCCCGAAAGTCCACTGTTTTGTTTTTTTCAGATAGATAATGTAATAAATATAACAGACGATAATACAAGCATAGTTTTTTTTCGATTATTTAACGAGAGGATTATTAACAAATAGTTGAGTTTCTACCCTCATATTCTGTTAGGGTTCCTACCCTCATATTATGAGAGGAGACCTATGTCCAACAGTGGCCCAGTTATGGTTGCAGTGATCAGTGGCCCAGTTATGGTTGCAATATTAGGTGGTAAAACTAAAAGGACCCCCCATACAAGAAACACGATGTTTTGAGGAGAATACGATGGCACGGAATCCTTCCTGAACGGCTCCCACTCGCACTAGACCGATTTATCTATAGAGACTAGAAGTGTTTACAGGCGTTTGTTACATTGCTTTATTACATTACCAATCCAGATTTCAGTCGAGAATACAATATCACGCGATTCATAGAAAGTATAATTCCCGTGAAATAGGATAATAACATTTTAGGGCCTCCATGAAAATAACTTTTACGATTGTTAGAAATTAATAACTGAAAAACGAATCCGGGCCCTCATATCTTTGATAATAAAAGACTGGATATTGCTTTATATGTATCGAACTAGTTACTGCCCCGAATTCGCTTCATTATAGCTAAAATATTAGACACATTTATTTAAAACATTTGACACCAGTAAAACATAAAAGTTTGCAATAAATATTATTGGATCTAATATGTAGGTTTTACGCTTCTTTGGGTAATATTATTTAACTCGAATCTCATGGATTTCGGAATATGAGCAAACGAGTCACCTAAATGCTAACTGAGCGTCGCCCAGAGATACCTACCATGGCCTCAACCCATGTACTTATGGTATCTTGCAGAGATAATAACTCAAAAACCACCCGTCAGATGTCGCTCAAACTTTAATATCCAAACAGAAGTCATTACCTATTGTATGTCGAAAGAATTATCGAAATCGATTGACACAGTCTGGATATATGAAGTAAGATATTTTTTTCGAATTTTCGTAATATTAAAAAAAAAATTAAACAGCTTCTTCAAAATTTTTACTTATTATGTTATTCCAATGTATAAGCTATATATGCAAAGTTTCATTTAAAGCCGTTCAGATATTTTTGCGTGAAGGAGTAAGAAACACACACACTAACACAAATCCTTACGAATTTTCGCATTTATAATATAAGTATAAAAATATAAATGCGAAGATATGATATATGGTCACACTAAAAATATTGCATAACTTAAAAAAAAACACGTTATAACCTAACACGTTATTGCCTTTCAAAATACTTTCCTTTGCATTTTAAACATTGTTTCATGCGATCAAACTATTTTTTAAAACATGCTATCTACGTGCCAATTGAACACTATCACTGTCACTGTATACTGGGCTAGCTATATACTGGGCTAGCCCACTGTTAGCGGGAACCGACTGAGCAAGTTTCAACTTAAGGAAGTTATTCTAAGTTTCTCCTGTGCAGATTGGTGGATTTAGCAACCAAAATTATGGTTTACGTTCCTCGCCGTATCCCACAGGTTGTATTAAATTACCTACTTCTTATTTAGCTATTTCCTTCCCAAGAGAAAAGTCCCAAACGGTATGTGCAAGTACAATTAAGATCTCCGGCTATTAAGGGCTCATATCTTTTAAGTCAGTCGAGTGGAGAATAAAATGCGGGAACTTCCTGTTACCACACTCAGGCCGGCAAAGACCTTTCTACTTACAGATTTAGAGAATCTTTATATTAATCATGTATAAATAAATATATATAGTTATACTACTTAGTTATATGTATATAGTTCTATAAAATATAATTCTATGATATTAGAACTTGGTAAGAAGAACTTCGGTGTGTAAGCTAATACGGACACCTAATATGAAACATTGTACTCGATCTGTTATATGTATATTAAGAAAACCAGATAGCAGGCAACTTCGAATTAAGGTAACATCGAATTAATTCCCAAATGTATACAAAACATACATATGGATACCCGATATCAAGAAATTGACATATAAATCCATGTTTGGACAGGTTTCTTTCTTTTCATTGTATATTAATCAAACATCTATTTTCTTGTTCTCCATTAACATCAGACTACTTGTCTCATTTAGTTGCTTAGTAGAACTGGGTAATCTTGCATTATTCATCATTATTTTCGTGCCCATTCCAGCCTGAAATAAACCTTATGAATTCTTAAATATAAGGTGGACTTACTTCCGCCATCTTTGAGTAACCGCGATTCGGAATACAGGAGCCAAACAAATAAAAATTTAGAAAGGAAATTTATACGCACTCTTCATTTATTTTAAAAGTACAGATGCTTATTTAAGACAAAATTATACGAAAGTGAGCTTAATATGCCCGTAACTGTTTCATTACTATTCACAAAATGAATTATGAAGAAAGGTCATGTACATTATCAAGGTAACATTTAATTTTAGCGTATTATTCTGCCAGAAGATACATATGTATGTAGATATTGAAATTATATTTTGTCAACTTATAAGATTATTACATTTCATATTATATTTTACACTTTATTACAAAAATGAATCCCTATACCATTTTCTATTCACCAAAGGTTTATCTTACTTCAATTTAATCTAATTAAAACACATTGTCACAATACAAAACATACAAAATTTTTATTACTATGTGTGGGTCAAAGTCATATTATCAAGGTTATAATTCGTCGGTGAAACGACGCAACGATCATAACGAAACTCTACAAAATGGAGATCCCGAAAAAAGTATTTTGTTTAAACACCTTTCCCAAAAAAAGGTCGCCTAATTTGTCGACCGGAATTGAACATTATTTCCCTCTTCCATTGTTTGTGTTACGATTACCGAGAGAGCTAAATAGCGATTACCGACGACTTTTTCGTTTAACTTACCCGCTGTTGCCAGCAGCGGAGGGGTTAAGCCCCGACCCTAAACGTAAACTGCTTGATTTTCTTTTGAGAAAATGGGGTAAGGGGTTGAAAAATAGCCGGCATAACTTCCGACTTGTATTTAAGTTTTTGCTTCAATTGTGCGGCTGTGTGATGTTTCCGATTAGGCACGTAATACGCGATAAAGTTATGATCTTGTTTTGTTCAAAACAACAGAGTAGGCAGTATCTATTGAAAATTGAAGTAAGTGGCAAATTTAAATTAATGCTTAGTATTAAAAATAAAAAAAATTGTTGCTGTCTTTATTGATCCAATTTGGTTAGGCAATGTACTGCATCCCTTGTTTCTTTCTCCTCTCGGCGTTTACGGGTCTATTACTTGCTACCTGTCAGCAACGGTTTAGCAACAATATTCATGTCAACGAGCGGTGGTGATGATACCATCAGGTGACTCTTCTACTCATTTGCCTACTTATCCCATAAAAAACCACCGATGTATCAAGCTTACAATGCATCGGTGAAAATCGGCTTACGAGATTAGACGTTTATATTGTATTTACGCGAGTACTAGTTTTCACCGGTAGGCCATTCCCTGTTTCGTGGTAGATGTACGTTGAAAAAAGTGGCATATGTATGTATGTATGTATTATTCCATATTAGAATCAATCTCTGTGCCAATTTCATTCACATCTGTTAAGTAGTTTTTGCGTGAAGGAGTAACAATCCATATTCACAAACGTTCGCATTTATAATTTTAGTAGGATACATGGTGTACGTAAAGCTGTCGCTCCCGGCTATTTATACACAAACCGTATTAGAAGAGGGTGTAGCTGTACCTCTTCAACTACTAGAAGAGACTCAAGCTCAGCAAGGGGCCATTGAAATTGAAGTCACTTTCATAATTTTTGTCAGTCATATTTTATCAAAAGATGACCATTAATTTATGTTTATAAGTATCGCTTACAATTGTCAGATGGACTGAGCAACTTTGCATGCCAAGCGCTCGTGCCAAAAGATAGCCGGAGTAAATTGCACATCAACAAGATTAAGTAGAGTAATGTTACCAAAATGTAGGCCATACTGGCTCGTATGAGAACAACTTTACTACGAACATTTTAAAAGTACAAATCTAATTGCTTTAGTTGTAATATGGTTTCACCCCTTTGATGAATTATTTAACTAGATGTTGGGTCAGCGGCAAAAATGTGTCTCGACACATAACAGCTCACTTCAAATGTGGGATTGTGTTATTTTAGTCTGTTTTAATCAGCCAACACATAAACACGTTGCAGAATGCGGTAATGGGTATTCAAATTATTTATTACAACCAACTAGGTGTATTGTGTGATTGGGTTGAAAGTAAAAAGTTTTTTAAACTTTTTCTTAGTTCGTTGTTAATACAACGAAGATGTATAATTTTATATTCATGCGAACAGTACTTTGTGTCATAATTCTATGGAAGGCGACATCTAGTATATTCTTGATTGAAGCTTGTATTTATCATGAATTGATAAGTCATGTTGAATTCGTTCAAATTTAATAAATTCTTGTCCCGTAGTTCCATGTCACTTTAAGCGACATCTGATGAGTGATTTTTGAGTTTTTATAAATTTTCTTGTTTTTCTTAATATTCGTTAATATTTTTTTATTGGATATACCAATTTTCATGGTTCGTTTTTTTTACTACTTGTTGCATAATTTTTGAGTTTCTTTAATAATGCGTATTTAACTATTTGCGACTACGTTGAAAATAATCAATTTATTGTATTACATATCGGAAGCATTCGAAGCCTGTTCTTTAATAATAAAAATTATAATATTATTTTTATTACCTGAAATAATTTAGCGCTTGAGTACGATCACACCTGATGGAAAGTGGCGAAGAAGTCTTCATGATAAAGCACGCTAACATTCTTAGGATTTGTACGGAAGAGGTAAACAGAATATAAGTACCTTTTAATATTTCTAAATACAACTAGACGTATTTACGTCCGGCTCATTCCCTGGGGTCTATCGTTGGGATTATGAAGCGACTATAATTTTCCAATTGATCAAATTGATTTGACATTGGTACGGGAGCGGTTTAGACTATCTCATGCCGCATGATTCGGTTAAACTAACCAACACAATCAATGTGACTGGCCTTGTCTATTACTACGGGTGGTATATCTCATTTTAACTATGACTGATTAGTTTGTAACTGTTTTATTTCATTTTCAACACATTACTCAACCATGCATGTTATTACGATTTTTTTATCGTAGCAACTTATAATTATCCCACGGTTGGGCTGGTAGTGTACCAAACACTTAAGACATCTTTGAGAACTTGTTTAGGAACTTTCAGGAGTGCAGGTTTTCTTTTGTTTTCCTTCACGGAAGCAAGTGTTGAATAATCTTTAATATGCACATATTCATTGCAACCACTACTAGGTTTGGGTCTCCACTGTTATGTCCAACACACTCACCAAGTGCGGATTAGTCGACTTCGCTCCTTTGGGAACTTTATGGGGAACTCACAGGAGTGCAAGATTCCTCACGATGTTTATCTTTACTGAACCAATTGATTACCAACTTCTGATACCCACATAACCTTAAACATTTTCATCACAGGCACGAATTTACAAACCTTGAACCTTGCACAGCAAAATATCCTCGAACAACACAGCTCTGTTCATCTTTGAAAGAGTATGCATTATAAATGTAATACTTTTTCTGCACTGTCAGACATTTTCATTGCAGTGTTCTGGTTCAAAAATTAAAAGGACATAATAACAGTGAAGAGTCCTCATATAAAATGTCTGCACAGTAATGTAACTGAGGGAAACGACCGTTGAAGTCTGCATTCACGATGCATTAACGTTAAATTGAGCACGGAGAAAATATTTGCTAATTCCTATTCAAGAAATAAAGGATTTCTGACGGTATCCATAGTGACAATGACCCCTTATCCTACTGAAAATTTGATTTATTCGAGTTTATCGCATCAAAACAGATACCTAAGTCTGACCATTTGATACAAACTTATTTAAATTCGTCTTTGAATGTAACGCAATCCCTTACAACTTACACAAACTAAGTGAGAGAAACTGAATTACGTTGACCCTAACCACAATATTTTGTGTGCATTAGTGCCTTTAGGAGTGGCCAGTGGCCCGTGTGGTTGTCTACAGCCTGAGCCCCTCACATTGCGAGTGGACAACCGAGCCCAGAAGTGGTACAGTTATGGGTTGCAATAATGGTGATAATGAGTGGCTTAAAGCATCAATGTCATCATAAGCCTTTCACGTCGATGTAACGTGTGACATTTTATAATATGGCCGTCACACATACGCACATGACTTAATGCTCACTGGCGGAGATTGTCATCTAAATTAAGACCCTCCGTCATTTAGATACACGGCAAAGATATATTTGAATACAATACACATTTTCCTCAGTTATTTGTTTTGACTGTGTTTACACTTACCATTCACAAGTAATCATATTTTTCGCTTACATTCCAATACACGTTGGTATAAAGATTGATAAAACGAATAATTTTTTTCAAATAAGAGATATGTGACGATACCAAATGATTCCTTAAATGTAAATAACAAACAAAGCAATCTAATCACAGTATACTGACCACAACGTACAAATAAATAGAAGTAAAATTCAAAAACAAGGAAAACAACGACCACTTATTTTAAGACCGAACATCTCCGATAGCGCACGAGTGAAGAAAACGCGTCGATAACAGTCCTTACCTTAATAAGGTGTGAGCAAGCTTAACCTGCTTAACTAAGCACAATCTTATTCTGGACCCAATCTTATTTGAGCGGTTGATAGCTCGCATCGAGCTTATCAACAATCGCTCCTCTTAATTGTTCCTTGGCGCATGTCAGGCCTTAATTAGTGAAAATACCGCGCCCTATCGCTAGGCATCTTTGATTTTGAATGCAATTATTGTCCCTTTGATAAATAAAAGGTGTTAGTTAGGAATGAACCAATTTTTTATTTTTAATACGCTATTTATTTTCAAATGTTATAAAATTAATCTTTCTTTGCTATTATTACTACTGTCTTTGTGCTTTCTTTGTCTTGTAAACAAAAAGATTGTATTTAATCTACGCTGTTTTCATGCGATAATTGGAATCATATTTTCAAATTAACTGTACAAGAGTAATAGTGTCGTTTCATAGCTTTATCTAGCTTTATACACGCGTAGATATATATTTAGTGCAGCTAATATATCCGATAATAATATCATATATCCGAGTTGCTTGTCGAATTTGCTCTGCTTTCAGATGGTTTACATTCTCGGCTGGTAACGCTTTGATGACACCTCTGGTAGTGTACAGGTAACGGCGATCTCGTACCACCAGATGACTACAAGTAGTTTGCTCGTTTGCCTGCATAATATGTATATACATAAAACAATTATTATTATCCCAAAGTTACAAGTGATTGAAATAAGAATAAGAGGTTTAATTCAGGTTACCAGATTAGATCATAACAACTTGACAAACTAACAAATTAAAAAAATAAGTTTACATATAATAACGCGCTAATTATAAGCATTACGTACTCATGCATATTACGCGTTTTAACGTAAATCCTTACTTTCAGATTACATTACTATGAGGGTAGATTGAAAACGCGGTGGAAATTACGGAACAAGTTAAATTAAATCCACCCCAACGTACACGGTATTCGTATACGAAGAAGTTAGTATAATGAATCTAATTAATGAGAATGTTCATAGGTTTGCGTTGCGTACTCTTGACGTAATTTAATTTTAATATGTTGCGTGCATACTGCATAAACCCGTGCAAATTATCTAGCTCGCATCATCTTTATTTGCTCACTGAAATGTGTAAGTAATGTAGCCCTTTTATTCAGCGACTGCGTACAGATTCAAAAGGCACTATAGGCTTAAATTTTAATTAATTTTTCATTCTGCCGGCTTCGGTAGAAGTCATGGTGTAATTGCCTAAATGTTTAATAATCCCTTTGCTGCTTGAGGTAAGACATTTAATTAACGTCGAGAAACCCGGTATAATTCATTAGACAATTGAAGTGGTATGGTATCGTCGCATAAAATGTATATTTTTAACTAGACTAAGTTAAGATAGAAATGTATAAGATAAA
>DWJZ01002123.1:0-20459 GCA_018249125.1 Asbolis capucinus
ATATCAATTCAATTCAATCTAAAAAATATGTGGTTACATACACAGTGGTGGATTAACAGACTCAGACAAGAATCTGTTTTGTTATAAAATATAGGTATGGAATTAATAAAATACTTTAGAAAAGAATAAAAGAATTTAATAATCGATAAAGTCTATACTGACTTATTGGTCCAGTGATTATAAAACCTTGACCACTCGCCAAAACAATTTTTTGTAATTGTATTCGGTCAAAATAGGTAGTAGAATTACTAAGTTGGGGATGGTCGAATACCTTAACTGGCATAAAGTCTTGACACTTTCAAGACAGTGAGATTAATGGGCCATTACATTAAAAAAATTTAAACAGGCTTACTTAAGTTTCCAAAATCTGTACCTATTTCTTAGATCCGATGCCCATTGGTGGAATTGTCCTGCATCATGGTGGATGGCCACGCTGAATGGCACGACGAGTCTGTGAAGGGTACGTCAGTGGACCTGGTTAAGTACCGGCTCCCGAATCCTCGGTATATCAGGAGTCACTTGCCCTGGGACTTGCTTCCACTTCAAATTGAACGGGACGACGGCACTGCGAAGCCCAAAGTAAGAACTTAGCTGTAAAATTAAAAATATAGGCGAAAATAACTTCCTCCTTTTTAAAGTCACTTCTAAATACATCCCTGTACTCGGTAAAATAGTATATCCTGTACTTATTTATTAACTATTAACCAACACACACACATGCACACACACACCCACACACTCAAGAACATATATATTTATTATATTTTACACAGATACGTACATACTCACACACATATAAATATATAGATGGAAGTAATAGACCTGCACGCGCAGGGAAGAGAAAGAAACACACAATTTATCTCTTCAGGACAGGTGACAGAAAAAAGAAAGAGAAGAGAACTCTTAAGGCCAAGTCTTATTAAGTTACTATTTGTACAGGTGATATACACATCTAGGAACCCTAAAGACATGGTGGTGTCGTACTACCACTACTGCACTCTAGTTCACGGGCTGCAGGGAACCTTCGAAGAGTTCTGTGACATCTTCATGCGAGATCGGGCACCGTTTGGCCCAGTATGGAATCATATACTTGGTACGTAATTTTTAATTATAATCAGACTATTCTCGATATTTCAAGCTAGTGGATGATGGTTATGGCTGAACTCAGTTCTTCTGGATTAAATCCGTATTGGAGCTGAGTAGTGGAATATGCTCTAGGCGTGCTCATTAGTTGACAAAAATGCGTTGAAGTCAGAATATTAGATGAGGCGTGCAGTAGACGTCATTGGTATAAACAACTGATAGTCACCATTCCAACCGATAACTGTAACACTGCTTGGGACGTTCTCTCACAATCACAGTGTGAGAGATATAGGCCATGTCTATCACTCTGGTCAAGTGCTGTATTAATAGAAACGCCGAGATCTTTATCAGAAGTGCAGGTTTCCTCACAATGGTTTTCTTTACGAAAACAAGTGATAATTAACTTCTAATTGGCAAATAACGAGAAAACTTAGAGGTGCGGGCAAGATTCCAATCCAGGCCTCCCGTTGGAGGAGGGGACGCATGAAATCCCTGAGTTTCTCTATTTGCTTCATAGGGCTGCCTAGGAGGGTGTTAGTGGGTAGAAATATCACTGCAGGTTCGGGTATCTTCGGGTATTTTCACCTTGACGAAAAAACCGTTGCCTCTGACCTTGGCCTCCCGTTCGGGAGACCGACATTCAAATTGTTTATATCAAACCGGCTATCACTGCTTATACAGCTGATAGGTTTAGTAAAATACCGGTGCATGAGCAAATGAGTTCACATCTCACTAGAACCATGACGGATCGCATTCCAACTCATACATCACGCGTCGCTAACATTTAGCAGTCCTCAGTAGTCATCATTAAAAACACTCGTTGTAATTCCTTCGATTTAGAATGAAATGCGAGACCTCATTTGTACGACTAATGAAAATAAGACAAAGCTTACGAAAAGTTACGTGATTTGGGAGTGATATTGCGTTCTGGAATTGCGCTTCCTTCTAAATGAAACAGGAAACATGTATCGTAATGCACGGTTATGTGCAACTAAGAAAGTGTTCTGAATAATTATTAGTCAATAAAAAAGGACAGCCTTTCACTTGTTGCTGTGATCATTTACGTTACTTACGGTTAACGGTGTACCAATGTAGTCAGCGGTGATTTACAAGGCGCAACCTCGAACTGAATTTTTGTATTGCTCAAAAGTAAGCTAAATTTTCAACAACCAAATGTTCCTAGCAACAATTCAATCACTTATGTGTAATCCCGAAACCATTTCCCTTACAGGAAAACCAAATTTGAATCCCTCTCGAAAGCAAATCTTGACTGCGATCTGGTAATTCCTAATGTCCATATAATACAAAGGTTTACTCAATTAAAGCAAAAACTTGAATTGTTATAGGTTTTTGGAACAGACGTCACGACCCGAATCTGCTGTTCATCAAATTTGAGGAGATGAAGCGAGATTTACCAAATGTGATCAGGAAAACTGCCAAGTTTCTAGGAAAAGACATGAGCGAAGAACAAGTTGACAAACTTTGTGACCATCTATCGTTCTCCAACATGAAAACGAACCGAGCCGTCAATTTGGAAGCCATTTTGGAAAAGTCCTTTGGAAAGAGTTACCTGGAACAAACTCAGCTACGTTTTATAAGGAAAGGTGAAGTCGGCGATTGGAAGAATTACATGAACGATGATTTGTCACTTAGATTCGACCAATGGGCCGAAGAACATTTAAAGGGTACGGAATTGAGTTTTGAATAATTCACAAAAGTACATTTTTGCATTTATTGCAGTTTATTAAAGAATTAATGTACATTCGAGTGGACAAGATAATGTAAGAGGAATAGGGATATGAGATTCAGTTTAGAAAGGTGGAAGTATTATGTCGTTAAGCGAAATACATTGTCTTACAAAAGTGTCTTACAAATGCGGTTCTTTTGTAAGACACTAACTTGTCTCGTTAAGCTTCTATTGTATAAAGTGATGGCCCTGCTTCGAATGATATTGATTTTCTATAATTATTAATATAGTGTTGAATATCAGAATCAATAGTCTTTTCGTTTAGAAACAAAAATATGTAACTCGCTAACTTGTATGTTGACAGTTTTGTTGTTCACTTTTAATTCATTAAGGCAGGTTAAAAATTAATGCCTTTTATGTACTGTCATAGTCATGCTAAATAAAATGTAAAAAGATATAAAAATATTTTTAAAACTGGATCCCAACTAAATTAATGTTATTAATGATCGTGTTATTGGATTAATGGTGTATTAATATATAGGAATAATAATTTTAATATCGTTTCTTTTTTCTTCTTACTTTTTATTCTATTATTTTCAAAGTGTACTGTTCTACCTTAAAATTAATATATGTATAATAGTTTATTCAATTTTAATATAATTACAATAAAACATTCAAAACTTTTATTGTGGCTTAAATATTTATATAATTATTTATATGGTGGTAAACGACAAATTCTTCCTTATATTTCCTTGCTTAAAGTTGTCTACAGAAAAATGTTACTACATATTTTTTACGTGTATTCCAACTAATACTTTTGAAGGTATTGCACTCGACTGTAGTCGAAGTTACGCAGCTATTTCATGTTGAGTATTGGTAGAAAGTAGGAAGTGTGGTGTGCAAGAAGCGGTATTTACACTGCGCGATATGAAAGCTTCCTGATTTCGTAAGTTATTTATAAGGAAAAGATTTTTCTAAACTTAGCACTTTCATCGGAAATAAATACAATACAATAATTATAAATTAAGTTAAAAATATACAGGTAGCAAAGATTAGTAATAAACTTTTTTAAATTATTTATTCTCTGGTGCTTAGTTGATAAGAGATAGGAATTATTGAACGGAGGAATCGACTTCTATCATTGTATATTTTTGATATGGTAGTATATGTGGCAGTAATAATGTTGTATCTATGGGTGGACCACTAATCTCTCCATTAATCCTTATCTTCATCACCATGCAGCGAGTTTTGTATGCTCTTGGTTTCCTAAGTTGTAAGTAGAGGCCAGACCGTGCTCAGTAGTAAGCAATTAATGTGTTGAAGTCAATCATATTTTAAATGTTACTGAGAAGTGTTAAAAAACACACCTCGGTGTTTATTGAATTTTATAGTGACAGACACCGTATTCAAGTTTTTTTTTTATAAAATTTATAAATACTTCCGTATGTACATACATGTAGGCGACTAAAGTGAATCACAAAATAAAAACAAAGTCACTTCAATGCTTTATTTTCACAATAGTGACACATTAGGTGAATCAAACGTTTTGTTTCTATTTTAAAGTATGGAGAATTGTTTCTCCGATATTACCCACAACATTGTGACGTTTTAAAATAAAATAAATTACACGTATTACTACATCTGCAACAACAATCTATGTCAATCGTAACAATATATGTAATAACTGTAAACAAACAATATATTAAGTACAACATGTAATCTCAAAACGACTAGATCAATTATTACTTAATTGACACAACAAATACATTTATTTTAAAATATCTGTAGTTTCGTAATAGCTTTCATTTCATTTAAAAACTATAGACTAATTTCACCCGCACAGAAATACCGGTATTTTTCATACATAAATAAAGGTATTTTTGACAACAAAACGACAAGGTAAAAATAAAGTAAAAATACAATTTTACGCTCTACCTGAATATTATATAGCATTACAGCCTGTTAATCATGTTAAATAATATAATAAAAGGTTGTATTTTTATCACAAAAAAATCACAATAAATCTTATTTCAGTTTGGTAATATAATTATACACTTAAAATACAATATATTAATGCGTAATGATATTTTGGGTATAACATTGGTATTTTTAGCGATATAATAATATCCTTATAAATCGCTTTTTTAATTTCAATTAAGCCATACACTATTTACAAATAATGTATTCAAAATAAATATTATGTTCATTTATTAATTCTATCATAAATAACTTTTCGCTACACTCAATCTCAATTTTTTATAAGTGTAAACATTTTATAAAACTAATGAGTATTACAACCACAATAAGTTTCGTGTTATTAATTGAATTACAATATGTATAAATAATAATAATTATTATTATTATAAAAAGGTTAATTTCCAAGATCTTTGGTTACGTCTTTCAGCGTGTGCTTTAAAATATATTTATTCATACCAATGTGTGACTAAACATCAAAATTACGAATAAAAGCTGATCTCACAATATTACTCAAGCGACAACTAAATACTAACTAGGCTTAAATTTACAATTATGTCACCAAGTAACGATCCTTCAACTTCAATATCTAAAAATATACAATATTTTATATAAAAATAACTAATAATACAAAAAATATATCAGTAGATATATATCTAGTAAGAGTTAATGTGTCGATACCTGATTGGTTTTGAAGAAACAGCTGTTTAACAGCTTTATAAAGTACGTTGATAATGTAATTTCATTTCTATTGTCATAGTGTAAAGCTCTTACGGAGATATTACCTTATCAAAATGACTTTCATTTACACTGAACATTATCCATTAATACATTTATATGTTATATATCTCCGAGATTCTTTAGAATATGCTTTGGGATGCATTGTATTGAGATCGACGCTTAATCACTATAATTAGTATTTTTACACTATAAATAAAGATTGTCATTCGTTTTTACTTATGGCCATTGATACAGTAGTAGAAAGTGGTATCTCAGTATCTTTGACAAAGTGAAAGTCCTTTATTTTGTTTTTTACCTGATTGATATCAAAATTCGCATAAAAACCCTCAGATATGCGTTCTGCCATTCGTCATAATAAAAAACTTAATATCATTATAAATTACGAAATCGCGTCTGTGTCAGCAAGTACTTCATGTTCATAGGTTTTTTAGAGTCATCGTTTTGCAGGTACTATTCTGAATACTTATATATTAAATTAAATATATAAAATCAGCCCGCGCTTGCTAATTATTTAATTTAAATAATTTTTTTACATACCAACCTGGTTTTATTTATAAATATTTACCACATAACCCAGATAGTAATTAAGAAATATTTTCTTATTTACACATCAACAATACAATTATTATGTACTTATGGGTGGGTCATTGTTTTTTTATACTGTTTATACAAAACTAATCTTTTACGGTGCCGAAATATCTTAGAAGTATACCTATGGTCATAAACAGCCGTCTCGCTATTACAAATAAACCAATAAACCTAGCTTATTTACTTTTTATTACAATTTGTTTTGCTATCTGTACTCTTTTACGACCGATGACGTTTCGCAGCTGTTATTGTGACAAGGTTCCATCGCAATATTAACTTGCGGGGCTTGTACGGCATACGTGCTTCAAATCGTTTCATGTCAGAAATACGTAAGATAATTTTGGAACATCTTTGGGTTAAAATCTTACTGTTTAGAATTTCCTTACAAACTATGTCTACTATGATTGAGTCATCTCTATTCTGTGATGAAGACTGTCATGGTCTTAAAAAATATGTTATTATTAAAATCCGACTAGATCGGCATATTGTGTTTTATTACCTCAGTATTTCTATACACCAAATAGAAAAAATTAATACTTTTATAATGCGAGATGTTTTTATAAAACTAACATTTTTAAGGTATATAGATAAAATCTATTAATTAGATAAAATCTCTAATTTATCTACATACCTAAAATGCAAACAAAGATATTTCTGGGCCCTTTTTATTACGAGATATCATATTGAAAAATCCACAATCACTTTAACATCAGGAATATAATTATGTCTATTTTATAAAAACGATAACTAATCAATTTGTAATACTGATGGATGAAAACAGATATTTGACACCTTCATTAACTTTATCTTCGACTTATAATACTTTAAGATTTTCATTTAAAAATGAAACTGGGTAGAACAGAAAAATAATATTTTTAAATAGCCAACAATTTAAAATGTTTATGAATTAAAGACGAATCTATTACGATTCCACACAATATTATATGTGCTTTACAGTTATACCTATAAATAACAGTACTTATTCATAAAAATATACATACATAGACTAGTAAAGTGCTTAAGTTCGAAGATGTAAATAAAATTAAATTATAAAAACAAATACACTATTTCTAAAATCGTATATGAATCTGTAGGATATTTTTTTTAAGTTTTAGAACCTCTTAGGCCAACACGTATTCACATCAAAGTGTTATAATATTACATTAGATACATAAGTAGGTATTAATAATATATTTTAAATATGGAACGTCTTTACTTTAATTTGTTGGAGTAGTTGTTTTTTTATTTACATTAGTTAAGTACTCCCTATTTCAGTAGAAGTTACTTAAATTTCGAACTCCTTATTTGAAATCAGAGCTCAATTTTTATTTTAACATTAAGTGATTTCACTTGTGTATTTAGTGCTGGACTCGAATATATTTAATTACATTCGATTTTTCTTAGTAATATGGGGACAAATGAAAAGTAGAATTAATTTAAAAGCTAGATAAAAGTAATATCGGTTTTCGAAACCGTATTAAATCGATCTACTGAAGTGATATTAGGAATTTACTATCACATAACTTAGAACTTTCTAACTGCATTCAGAGAAGAAAGTTGGCTATTAAGAAATAATAACTTATTGTAAAATTGCTGGATACATTAATATCATCAACAATTTGCATAAATATCTTGTTCAGACGATGTTTTATCATTAATTATATTTTTCATTATTATAATTATAATTACTTTTTAGAGTTAAAATTTCAAATCTTTATAAGAACATTTTTAAGTACAACATAATTGGTAGTCTTCAAATTGATTGTTGATTGTCATTGATGGCTTTTACACAGGTTGTCAATGGTAACCGTCGATGCTCGGCAGTGACTGCAGTCGACAACGTACTGTCCGTATATAAGAGACAAACTGTTTAAAAATTCAAGCTCCAATGTATTAAAATAACCTTGTAGGTATAGTACGAAGTAACTCAAACAAAGAGTTCTTTACTTCAGAAATTTTAGTAGATAACCCATACTATGTTCCAAATAGGGTATATATACTTACTAAAATTATAAACAATAACATACTTACTAAAAATAGTAAATAGTAGTAATATTAGAGCATATGAATACCCTATTTGTACTATTTAAAGAACATTAGTACCCCACCCAAAATCTTCATACTACTGACAAAATGTGTCGAACGTTGCAAATTTAACGCTCATTGTAACTGGGTATGTCTCTAAAAGGCCAAGTGCTGCGTTATTTCTGCTCAAATCAGGTTTCCCATCTCATAATGTCACGATATATTTAACCCGATTCGAGTTAAGAATATCGAAGAACTTATCTCAATACGTTTCTGTCTTAAATCCATTAATGATTATTTCAAGAGTCATTTTAATACAACAGATTATATAAGATGACAGCTAGAGTTGCCAGATTTATGTCTGACATGGGGGTTTCCGAACGCACCACAGCACTGATGTTGGTTGACGTTTTTCGTGTGACCGTGAGGCTGGACACTGGCTGGTAACGTTTTTTCTTTGACATGTTCTTTATTTGAATGTTTTATGGAGTATAGTCTGTGTTGGCCAGGCGCGATCCGAGCTCTAAGTCTGCCAACCTTTCCTTGTTTCGGATGGTGGGTCTCGACTGCTGGTGCGATGGTAACAGGTGGTATATCTTTGTGAGTGTCTCTCTCCGTTTCTGGAATACAAATATTAAATTGGCTTCAACACAATCTAGTCCGGAGGTCGGTAACCTTTTCTTACATGAGTACCACAAGCTGGCGGATAAAAATAAAGTTTATTCCATCTTGTAGCTCCAGTAAAGATGATGCGAGGATGCCAACTAAGTGTTGAAAGTTTTTATATTACTCTAAAAGTTTCGACATAGCCTAGTACTAACGATAACATTTGGGACCAATGGTTTAACGTACCCTTCGAGGCACAGACGCACAATTATTGTCATAAGCGTGTAAATATAAAACAAGATTTATCAAAATATTTAAAAACACAAACATAAGTTATAGATACCTAATACAAAGAAATACAAAAAAAATCATAACTGTGTTGTTAGCCGTTGAAGAACTCCCTTGTCTGGAGCCAATCCTGAACGTAGAATCAGGTCATGCTTAACGTAAGAATGTATTGTCATCGGACTGAATCATTGTGAAAAATTTCTCCTCCGTAGTATAAGAGGAAGTGGGTCCAATTAAGGTTGAAAGATTTGACCCGAACATTTAACAAACAAATAAACATACTAATATAGAAATATACACTGCAAGTTAAATAAAAGCTTGTAAAAATACGTAAACTTGTCTATCCTATAGTGGGCTGATATTGGATTTAGAAAACATCTTACTATGATTACAATAGCCATAATTAATGTTATTTACAAGGAACTCTTACCTAATTCCTTTGGAGTGTGTTGCGGAGGTTCAATATGTGTGGTTGTCTGTGTGTGTGGTTTCTGTGGCTGTGTGTCTACTGCAGCGGGCGCGGAGTTACTCGATAAATGCGGGGTTTGCTGAAAATTAAAAATAAAATATTGAAACTCAAAATTTATTTTCGTCTACAATCGCACCTGATAATAAGTGTAGTGTTTTCAATTCTACAATTAACAGTATTAAAATATTGTTAATTGAAAACACATAGGGTATAGTCCGCTTTCCTCATACGCAAAAATCTTGTACACAATCTTTATATGAAAGCAATAAGTAGGTACTACAAAAGTTGATTTTAACGTTGTTTTTTAACATTGTGACATTGATAAGTGGTTAACGCCCAAGATATTAGTGTGTTGTATAAGTAATGCGAGTGTTTTAAAGAAAATTATAAAAGTGTGATCCAATTTTTCAGCACAGCATTTGAACGCCAAAAAAAGCACACATTTATTATAATCAATTTTATTATGACATTAGAAAGTATATAAGTGCTTTCTGATTATACACAACCATTACTCAACAACAACGACAAAAATAATCAATACCCATAAAATATAACGTGTTAACTAGTTTCTGAACAACAATACAATACACAGAAATGATGAAACGTGTTACTTTCACAGTATCGATTTAATTTTTCATTTTTTTAATTATTTCATCTACTTTGTTTTGGCCCGCTTCTGAGCACGGGTCACTCCTGTTAATTGAGGACTCCACCACGCTGCTCCAATTCGTATTGGTGGTGGATTAGTGGGCAACCAAATGTCGAATTTTTTTTTACATATTTTTAGTTAATCCTTGGCTACTATAATAATATTTTAAGCCGCTCGAAGGTTCTGCCATTGACAAGAACAAACGGGACCGATGCCTTTACTTGCCTTCTGCAGAACGGCAAAGCTCATGAAAAGTTTGTCTCTAGATACATACCATCCATCCATCTAGAGCATACCCATCCTCCTACCACGCCAGCTGTTGCTTAACTTTTACGATCACGATCTTGAGTCAATGTCTCTTCTGTTAGCGTTCACACCAAACACTAGTTCGACTGGTAGACACTAGGCTTGTGGCGACAAGCTATTAAAAAACCATTCATATACCTTGATTTTGTCCAGTCTTTTGATTAAAATGTTGATGTTAATGGCCGTCCATCTAGATCTTAATTCAATTATGTGTAATTAGATTTCCCCCTAGAACAAATATCTTTCAGAATGCCACAACAACAGCAATTACAAAAAATATGGATAATAAAAGTTATAACTGATACTTACACCAGATTCCTGGTCGCCATTCTTGAGGACGGGAGCGGTGCCTACTCTGCAAGGGGACGTCGAACTGTAACTGAGGATTTAGAGGCATTTAGAAGATTACCTATTTCGTAATAGGAATTTACTTTAATAGGCCTTTTTCTGCTATAATGGCCGTTTCACGTAGTATTTTGCCTATAAATTCTTAATTCAAATTATCTTTATTATCAAACGTAGTTTTTTTTTCACAATCAGTATTTTGTTTGCAAAAATATTTCAAATTTAAAGTGTTCTTTGATTAAAATACAAAGAAGTTATCATTATAATGTAACCTATGTGTGTCTGTCCGTCTTTCACGTCGACACGAAGCGACGAATTGACGTGTTTTATATGTGGAGGTAGTTGATGGTCTGGAGAGTGAAATACTTAGGCTACGTTTTTCAATATTGATACGACGCGGGCGGAGGCGCGGTCGGGCACTAGTAGGTACCTAAATCATAAGTGAAGAGATAATCAGAAAGTAAAGAACGTAAGATAAGTTAAATGTAGAAGTTACCAGAATGATGAATTCAAACTGTCCAAAGTCTTCGGTGGATCCAGAGAATCGAGATCGGTCCAAGCCCCGGCTACACTGGCTGAAGTTGATCTGGATTCTGGAACCACGTTACAAGTTCCTTATTAACATTATAAATGCTAAAGTAACTCTATTTGTCTTTTACTTAACGCGTAAACTATTAAAGCGATTAAAATTTGGTACAGAGGTAGAATAGAACTGCAGAAAAAACATAGACTATTTTTTTATCGTGAAAGGTTTGAATGAGTTGAAATAGAGGATGAAAGTTTGTATGGAAAATCGTGTTATCCAACATATAATCATAGTACTTAGTATTTTTGTATATAATAAAAAAGGCGAATGAATGATTTAGCATTTTGGATATTAGGACCTGTGGGGGAAGAAAACTATTCCACGCGGACATAGTCTCGGGTAAAAGCTAGTTTACAGTAATTCTCAAGATTCGATCCATCCAAAATCCACAAATCAGTTAGTCTTAGTAACTGTAATAACTGCCAAACAGTCACACCATAGCGTCGTTTACCAACGAAGTTATCCACAGAATATGAATAGATACATCAGAAACCAATCCCGATAATTTATTTCATAAACTAATTTCGGTACACAATAATAAACCTCAATTCGCTCAGTCTCTTGACCTGTTACGGGAAGGGATCAACGTCGCTCGCGCGTGTCAGAGACGCCACAACAAAAGAACTCATAAACAAGCCTCAGTAGAAACACGATAAAATGTTTCGTAACTGAATCAAACAAAAAAATTATAACAGACATCATTTTCTTGTATTGCCTGTCTGTAAGTGTTAAGACATCAATCTCCTGTCAAACTCAGTACCAAAAGGCTTTAATGCTTAATAATATCATACTCCATCCAACCAGCTACTCACCTCGTTCTTTCTCTGTTCTATTTGGCGAATTAGCTATGCTTCTTCTGGCAACATCTTGAAAGGTAACAGGGGAATACATCCGTCTTTCTTCCACCGGTGACGTCACCGTGGGTGTGTTCGCTTGTAACTGAGACGTTAGCTGTAACTGAGAGTTCCTCGGTGTCGAAGGTTGGTATGTTATGAGATTCCCCGAACTGTGTATGAGGGAATTAGGTGCTGATGCGATTGCATTTGGGAGGTGGGTGTGGAAAATGCTCGCGATGCTAGCTTCTTTGTTGTTCATCTGTTGTGCTGAATGTTCGGCGATACTCTCCCTTGCATCTGCAGCTCTCTCCCATTCCAACTCCTGACCAGGTTGAATTTGAGGAGATATGGTTTTGGATAACGATGGTCGGGATTCTCGACCTTCGAGCCAGTATGTCTTCATTGCCCCTGAAATCATTTTTTTTTATTGAACGCATACCTACAGTCCCATTTAAGCCTTTACAATCATTCAATATTAGTTTTAATACCATTTCGGAAACGGACTTTATTAAAAGGGCAAGAAAAGGCAAAATAACACTTCATCCTTACATCGAGAAGTACAATTACTTCATGCAAACTGAGCTTCTAAGTATTTGTCATATCTTTGTCTTTAAGTTTCGGAAGTTAGGTAAACTATAGATCTTCTTATAATCAACTTCAAAAATGCGTATTCGAGACGTATATGACATTATTAACTTTTTAAATACAGATCTAAATTATATTTGAAGTTATTTAAAAAAGTTACTCAAAATTTGTCGAAACTTTATCATACCTTTTCCTTTGACCTGAATCTCGCCTCTCTCAGTGACCTTATAGGATGGAGACAGTAGCTCCTGCGTTGTCTGCGATATGTGGATCCTCATAGCCTCGGAAGTGGATTCCATACGAGAGGCGGTATTCACGGAGTCCCCGAACAGACAGTACCGAGGCATCTTCAACCCAACGATACCTGCTACCACGGCCCCGGAATGGACTCCTACTCTTATTGAAAGATGGGAACCTGGAACAAGGACATTATCTCTTTATCCCTGTTTATAGTAGATCCCCATTGAAAAAAATATCAGTGTCACATATTAAATAAGAATGAAGAGGCATTCTGATTCCCAGGGTCTCTTATCTAAGACTCTAAAGCGTTACTAATACCCGTGACTCTAGTGAACATAATACATCTACCCTGGACTCGGACCTGGTACTGCTCACTTTGCAAGCGTTATATCACAACCAGGACAACGGATCTTCGACATAATACTAAAAATATTGCAATATTAAATAAGAGTAGAAAAAGGCCTTAAAGTTTGGCGCAACGCCTTATTTAGAAACTCGAGCCTGGCAGTGGGATAGTTATGGGTGCAATGAAGTATACCTGTGCTGGGATCTTTAAGGTCTGTGATGGCATCCACCATATCCAGTGCCATATCACACACCTTCTCTGCATGGTTGTCTTCTTTTTCTGGCGCTCCTGATACCACCATGTATGCATCACCTATTGTTTCCACCTGGAATGTATGTTAGTCTTAATATCCAAGTTCCTTGTTTGAATAGTATAAGATTTTTGTTTAATTTGATTCCTTTGAACAGATTTTAAATTTGCTATAGAAAACGACATCTTTGTAAAACTAATTCTCTTATTTTTATAAGATATAAACTTGTTCTGAAAGAAGCCTGTTGAAATGAAAAAAGTTTTGATAAATTCCACATAATTACTCAGCATTGCTTTTCCCTGAATTACCGAAAGTCTTTGTTTCTTAATCTTTTTAAGTGCTAAGCAGGTTTCTGATCGATCACCTGGTAAGTAATCACTACCGTCAATGGACTCACAAAACTAACACCAAACATGTACGTTAGCGACAGAGCTGGAACTGACCGACCAGCCTCTTAGTACTGCAATCATGAAAAAACGAAGAAAACTGGGAAGTAATTTATCGCTGAAGCAAGAGGAATCACTAATGACAGCGGATTCCAGAAATATTAATAGCCACGCGTATACCGAGGGGAAACAGGGAGAAGCAGCTGCCCCTGCTGTCAGACAACTGCCCTGTGACACAAGATGAGACTATGATACAAGTTGAATATTTAAAAAGGTCCAGACTGTGGATAGTCTTAGGGAAGTCGGCTTACCAAGGTTCGGCTGTAATTAGTTTCATCCTTAACAAATACTGACCTTGTAGACTCGATTCCGTTCGGTCAGAGTATCGAAGATGGAGTACATAGCGTTGAGCATGGAGACGACCTCCATGGGCGTGATGCGGGAACAAATTTCAGTGAAGGTCACCACATCGGAAAACAGGATCGACACGCTGTTAAACATCTGAAATAGCACAATAAGATGTCTTTTAAAACTGTGCAAGGATTCCTTGCTGATAATGGGTTTCTAATGCACCCCGGAGAATACTGCTTGGATGGATAGATAGATGGGTGGAAGGACGTTTGTTCCTCTTTTAAACCAAAAAGATTTCTGGAAAAACAACAAAACAATAGGCAATTCATCAACACACTACGAAAACGAAATCGCGTCATTTCCAAATAGAATCTATTACTTACCGTGAACTAACATTATGTATATTGCTTGAAGTTTTGCACTGTAAGATACCAACCAGCGCTTGTATAAAATATTGATCAAAAATACTATGCAGTATCAGCTTAATATAAAATGGAATACATTTTTGAGATGTGAATAATGTGAATACACATCGCTCTTATGAGCGATTCCATTGAGTTTATACTCAATGGACACAATTTGCATACAAATGTGTTCAATATGGATCAATTTCAAATCATATTCGCTGAATACAATTTTTCCGCGTTCTGATTTGCAGACAGAATCGAATTTATTTAAGGTATTTGAATAATGTCATTTGCATTATTATTAACAAATGGATGGAACATAAAAATACTGGATAATAGTTTACATGTATATTTTATATTAGAAAATGATAATTATGTAGGTAACAAGGTGTAAAGAACCAATGATATTTTAAACAAAAAAGAATCCTTTTTAACATTGAATTACGGTCGATATTAGATCTCAGTCAGGGTTCGTATCAAATATTTCTCATACCACTGCTGGGCTCTCACTGCGGGCTATGATTTAAGGTGCAAACCTTTTGATTCCTATTTCTCTTCAAGCCTTTTTCTCGATAAAAAGTAGTATACTAATATATTTTCGAAGTACTTATAGCCTAGTAGTTTAAACGTTGGTCTCTCGATCGGTGGTCCTGAGTTGAAATCCTGCGCGCATGTCTAATTTGGAAAGATATGTGCGTATCAGAATTTAATTATTAGGTATTTGCTACGGAAAACGATAATATCCTGAAGAATCCTGCACTCCTAATACTTCTTCATACTCTAATCCGCGCTTGGTCAGGGTGATAGACTTATGGCCTATTGTTCTGTACTCCTCGCATCGTGAGTGGAGACCCGAGCCCCGGAGTACAACAGTTATGGGTTGCATGATGATGTATTTTAAGTTCTCTGTACCAATTTTAAATTTCAATTGGTTTAGTAGTTTGGAAGTGAAAGCGTAACAGACAGATAGTTTTTTTGCATTTATAATATTTATAAGAATCAGTCTTACCTCACAAGTATCGATGGGATTCTCCCCATTCCGTAGTCTATCTGCCACTTGTTTTGGTATCATCTGGTACAAGAGTTCGTCAGTCCTCTTCATCTCTTCGTCCAATTTTCTCATTGATTCTTCTAATTTTTTGCTTTTCTGCTGCTCTTGATCTAAAGCCAGCTTCAGTTCAACTGACTGCTGCGTACCGGCTAACATCAGGTCCCTTAAAATTAAAAGAAGCGTTAGTTATACAAATGTATAATGTAAGAAAGAAATCATTGTTCTTCTTTCAAATGTATAATGTATATTGTGTGCATCTTTTGTTTCATTACATGGTCCAATTATTAAATAAATATGTGTTATCATATAGAATGCATGAATTCTCTCCCTTCGCATTGGTATAGCTAAGGGTATTTGTTCTTTTTGTCATGTAGGTATTTGTTATATACTTATGAACGTTACAAAAGTGTTTTAATCTGCTCTCGTTTCGGAAAGGTGATGTATTGAGAACATAGACACAGTGAAAGAACTTTAACGGTGAATTGAAATAATTTTTTATTTACGAATCAATGATAATAAAGGGAGTAGATACGAGCTACTCTACTATACTTGGTGATACTCGCAACGTACCGCTTTTCGTGTATATCTGTTTGGCCTACTGGTTAGCTGGTAGATAATGCATTATGCATTAAGCTCGCCAATTGTACCGCAATAATTATAGTGGTCAATGAATTTTAAATAAATAAAAAAATAATTATAGAAGTCAATGAAGTTTAAATAAATAAAATAATACAACTCCCAAATATCTTCCATCTGTCATTTACAGATTTAAAGTAAAGTCAGTTACAAATTTATTGACTTCAATCAATTGAACTTATCTGATAGCATCTATCATTATATTGATGATGAATGACACAAAATTATAAATGTATTGACAATTGATGATAAATGCTCACTTGGTAGTATTGTGCGTGTGGAAGTGATAACAAGGTTTATTAAAAATACTTAAAAACACAAGCTTTAATTATAAATACATAATACATAGAAACACACAAAATTTCATAACTGTATTGTTGACTGTTGAGGAGTTCCCGTGTCTGGAACCTCCTTTGTCCTGAACGTAGTATCAGGTCATGCTTGTCAATAAAATGCATTGTTATTTGTATGAAAATTTTATGCGAAATTTCCGCTTCGTAGTGTAAGAGGAAGTGGGTCTTGCAAGATTTGACCAGTAACAAACTAATATACAAATATACTAGCATACTAATATACAAAGATACACTGCAAGTTAAATAAAAGCTTGTAAAAGTAGTTTAATCACACGAATATCTACCAAGTTCAGAATAAATCACAGAATTATGGCCAGAGTAGTATGACTATTAGTGATTCCGTCAACAGGATGTCAAATATCTAAATAAATGAATGAATGAAATAATTCAGAGGAAATCTGAAGCAGTCCCCAATAACATAGTCAATCATCTGAAGTTTGCTGACGGTGAGGTGGTCAAGGACTTAACACCCGATCATAAGCAGTTTTAGATGATGTGGGTTGTGATGACGATGAGCACAAACCTGCTAAAATCATGCATAGAGAGATCGTTGATATATAGACCAGTAGACACGAGGGCGGACAGGTCTGGCATGACTGGTGTTCCCAGGTACATCATCATTTTCCACTTATCCATGTAGATCATTTGACCTGTAGGAGATAAGTACTCGAATGAAAACTAATGCTACAAATTTCTGGACTTTGTTGACGAAGATCCTCTTTAAGAGCATATTAAGTTCTTAAATGAAATAAAAAATTACACAGAAATCACCAATTTAAGGCTTCAAGTAGTTCTTCAACATAACCTTTAACCTCAAAAATAATGTAAATACTAACAGAAAATAGATAAGAGTAATTATTAACAATTTTATCGCTTTTGTTGACGTCAAAATTTTACTACAATAATTTTTTTAATTAAGGTTTCTAGTTTGTTGTTAATAGTCTCGATGAAAAATATAACAAAACGAAATTAAATTTTAAACTTACCTTTACACCTAGAAAATTCAAAATGTGACTGTACAAAGCCTATCAATTATAGTGATTTCAACGACAGTGATTTAGAAAAAAATATCAACAATACATGTGAATTTGGTGCTTTAACGATGTCTTTCTTCAATATATTTGCAACAACTAATTTTAAACTTTGATCGGCATGGATTGTATATTTTATCTTTGTAAGGATGCTCACGATATATAATATATTGAAACATATATTTTTTGACTGCTACCAATGTTTTTCCACTGCCTAAAGGTTGATGGCAGAGAATGCTTTTAGCGTTAAGCCGCCTTTTGATTATACAACATGTACAAATATATATATATATATAATATCATACAGATATATAGCTTAAATTATATTGCTTAAATTTCGACTCAGTTGCATGGCCCGTGATCAAGGCGAAATATTTTTACTCGTCAGTGCATCCACAATCTACGAACTGCATTGAAATTGTGAGTACCTTTACGCATAGTGAGCTTTCATGTTTAACATAATAAAAGTAGGAAAATATAAAAGATTTTGTGCTTAATTTCTGTGCCATAGTGCTATTTAGCTACGATAGCGTTCATGATGGGATTTAAAGCCGAGTGCCGATAAATCTACTCTTAGGCTACCTTTGAGATGCAAATTTATAACGTCAGGCAAGGGTCTTCCATCGTATGCAAAACGCTTCTTTGGGGTGACGCCTGCAACACATTACTCTCGCTTAGTAAATTAAAATTTCATCTCTATAATATTTTTTTCGATAGAAACATTAGGCCCATGCTGGGCGCCAAAGTTAATGTGGCGCCAACGGAGGGACAGCTAATAGCAGAATATCTGTTTGATAGTTTCATTTCTATTAAATTGTTCACGAATTTTAAATAACGATACCAGTAAAGAGATAAATGTTTTGCCACATATCGACGTATCGAACAAAACTTGTAGTAAATAACTAGTAGAACAAAACTTGTATAAAATACTATTCTGTTAAAGAGTTAAGCATGTAAAAATTACTAGTTTTTAATGTTTTGTTTAACGTGGCACTTAAGAATTAAGCATATAAATAAAATTATTTTGCTGTGAAACACTACAAGTTTGTACTTCTTCAGTGTACTCAAAAATATTTCTATTTATTTTAATAAAGTCGAATAGAAGCAATTTTCCGTTCATTAACCAAATATTTGTATTGCCTACCAAAGAAATAATATTTGGAATGCCATTAACAATTTATATCTTGTGTTTATTAGAAGGTATTCCTAACTTCATCATACACTATTTAACTAGCAATTTATATTGTACCTGGAGACGCAAATTTATTCAACTATATAAACAATTCTTTGAAGTGGCTTAGGAAAGGATTTTGAACTTTCCTACGACGTAATAAATATTATTTTAGGTTGGTGGAAGTTGCTTTACAACTTAAATGATACGAAGCTACCCCATGTGATAAAATACTTTCCGTGTTGACTTTCGCGACAGTTTGCTGTGTCTAAATATTTGAGGTTTAATTCTAGTTACTTGTAGCACTCTATGCGGACAAGTATTACATTTTTCATCCATTCACATTTTCGCGAAAGCTACACAGTTACACATATGTTCATACAAATTGTCGTGACATTATTTATACGGTTTGTTGCATGCTACTTTAAAATCTACGTGGTAGAAACGTTTATTCACGTCAAATTTTCATACATTTTACTACCATTGTTATCAAATAACGTATAAATACGTCTACAGTGTCAAAATCAAAAGCTCCATAATCATAAAATGGTTTTCACCCATTGTCAGTACCAGTAATGTATGACAACAGTAGGGTATTTTGACATGGATCGAACTTGGGCTCTTTACAGGTTGAGATCAACGTGTCGTCAAAAATCACGATTAACCACTGGAACGCAAACGCACTCCTATCGTGACATTAGTAATAGGAATAAATGTAGGAAAGTGAAAAATGTTGACACCAATACCTGCGACTGTGTAGGTAACCCCTACCAAACACACATTTTTGATTATTAAAACGTAGTGAAAGTAACGGCGAAAACAATTACATTTAATAAGATTTTTACTTAGAAATTTATCACAAATTTGTGTGCTGCGTTGCGTTGCGTGTATGTTGTGTATACAAAACTCAAATGACAACGTACAATCACATACTACCCTCGAAAATAGTATCTATTACGTTACACCATTACCGTTTTTAGATTAGAACTGTATTTTTGGTAAGACACGTTACAAGAGAAACCTACGCTACAAGAGAATCTTTGTAGTGAATTGGAGTTCAAATTTCATGATTGATTTCCTTTAATCCTTCAAAGGGCATGTAACGCGCAAGATTAGGCCTGGGTCTACCCTCAAAGCGATACGGGTTACATTCAACAAACTTAGGGATTTAGGGATATATTTGTACAGAAATGTTGTAGTTAAATGTATTAGAGGAAATAATAAGATTCTTGAGAGAAGCAGAATTTGGAGTCTGTTACTTAAAAGCGATGAAAAAGTAATTCATAAAGTATCCATAACCATTTTGTGTCAGTCGTAAGATCGATGGGGAGAAAAAAACTTCTTCAAACTCTGCAAATGTTTGAAGGGAACAGTCAAGAGAGATAGTTAAGAGTAGGTACCTATAACATTCCGATCAGCTCAGGCTGAAATCCTATTTGTAACTGATACTTTGACTGTTCCCTTCAAAC
>DWJZ01002124.1:0-20459 GCA_018249125.1 Asbolis capucinus
AATACATATATCTTAACTACTCGTACATTCATGTTTATTCTGGTATTTTAGTTTTTTTTGATTGATAAAATGAGTCCAAAATAAAAACGTATATTATCTACTAATTCAACACCATAATATTTAGAATTCCACACGTGAAACTGGCGTTGTAATTTATGTATGAACAGATTCAGTGTACGCGCTACTGACGTACATTGCTTTGACCTACAACCAAAGTTCAAATTAGTATCACAGTCAATTAGTGCCCGCCGTCTCTTAAATTAGATTCCACACAATTTTCAAACTTTATTTTTTCTTGCTCACTTTATATGGTCCCAAAAATTTTACTTAATCTGATTTCCCATTACGTAACTAAGTAACTTAGGCTTATATTCATAGCACATATAAATCAATTCTAGATTAATAATAATCTGAATGTGTTAGATATAACAGATATTAAGGGCTCAACATATTGCCGGTTACATTTTCCCGAATCGCAGAATTTACATAAGTATCATTTAGTATTACCATAATAAATGATGAATTATTCATAGAATTTTACCCCTTACTTGAAATGTACACACGATCACAGGAAAAAGGATTCGATTCTTAATGGATTCTGGACTATTTGTAAAGGAATAATGGTGGCTAATATCTAAGATACTCAGAGAATGAACTTTACATACATTTCATATACATTGTTTTGTTTCAGATTATGTCGTAAGTGAAATGTAAGTGATAAGTTACTGAAAGGAGTCGCCTTAAAAATGAGACCACCGAATCTAAATGAAAATGACGCTCCGTCGCTGTGACAGCCTGCCCACGCAACTGAGGGAGCCGTCTGCCGTAAAACCCGAGGAAAGCCTAAACTGCCCGGCAAAGCTACCCGACTCCAATACTGACCCCAATTTCAAAGATCCGCCTGACCGTGATGAAGTTATAGCTACATGGAAATCACTTCACACCGACGTCAATAAAATAAGAAATGGATTTCCGACAAAAAACGACCTATCAAATCATGACTCTCGTACAAAAGAAAGTATTCCGAAAAATGTCACTCGTGCTCCTGCAGGCTACAATAGAGGAAGAAAAATTAAATATGCAAATAGACATACTACATTTAACACACAAGATGACATCGATCACTGTTCCTCATTCCCTTTGGATGGTCAAAGATGTCCAACCGCTCGAAGAGCGAGTACGGCTAGGAGACGGACTTTACTGGAACGCCTTCTCTCCTGGAGATTACCCGAATGTGAATGTCGCGATGAGTGTAAAGGTAAACCTAGATCAACGCCGAAGCAACGTGCTCAAGATTTGTGTACATGTGGTGCTTCTCAGCCTACTGTTATGGGCAAACATGGTAAATATGGAGAAAGAGGACGTTCAAAAAGTGTAGGCTACGAAGCAGCTCGTGAAGTGACACAATTTCGTCGGTTAGTGATGTGTTTTAAATCAGTGCTTTTAAGATAAGTTATTTACTGGAAAATGTTGTGTTGGTCAATTTCCAGTAGATAACATTTGATGTGTTTTCCGAGCCTTGTCTGAAGTGTATGGTTTGTCAGGTGTGCAAGCGCAGGCGCATCAGTGGGAGCAGAAACCGCGGCAGCGTTACGTGCTCGGGCAGCATTGACCCTGGCCAGACGGTACTACCCTGAAGGTGGATGGGGATGGACTATCACTGTCGTTGGCACTATCGTCCAAATACTCTCTCATGGACTGCAGCTTGGGGGCGGTACTGGTGCGATCGCTTGCACTGCTGCCGTTAAATACAGAGTGCCTCCACTTTTTTCGTATGGTAAGTTTTTTTTTCTTTAATTATGTTTTATCAAATGGGCAATTTTAAAACTTACAGTTAGGTATCGACATCAGAAGAAAAGCCGAGTTGTGTCTAAACACAACGTCTAGCCAGATGCCTTTGTTGACTAATAATACAGCAAAGTATTATACAAAAGTTTTAGAATGTTTATTTAAGAAAACAATTCAATAATTTCTATTAAAGAAAAGCCTGGAAATAATATGATTAACTTCATTAACTTGAAGTTTATATTTTCAAATACAGCTGAACAACTTAGCACAAATGTGAAGGCAGTTATTTATTAAAACAGTAATCAGTCGTGTGGCCTAAAAGGGTGACCGATAATAAGTCAGCTAAATCGTCTTATTTCATTGGATCATTCAATTTTACAAATTTGGGCATAATGTGTGAATATCAATTCAAGTAAAATGTATATGATGAATATAATGAAGCAGTAAACGAAGCAACTTTAATCCGTGTGTCTACTAGAAAAGTCCCCTAAACGCTTTTGATTAGCAATACGATACTCCGATAAATTCGTAACAGTTTTCAATATTCTCCGAGTCCTTAAACCTTTATCCAGCAACTGACTGACCTGTTGGTTTAGTGGTTATGCTTAACTTGACTAAATCAGAGATCATGGGTTCAAGCCCCACCCAGAACAAAAATGTCTGTGATGAGCAAGATTGTTTTGTTCTGTATCTGGCTATAATAAAATATATGTATATGTTTAAAACGTGAATATGTATGTTTATCACTTGTCTAATCATCATAGTACAAGCTAATGCTTAATTTAGGATCGACCGATCGTGTGGATTGTCCTGAAATATTTATTTTAAGTATCAAATACCAGACAATGACCCTAACAAAAATTTTATTTTTATTCTTAATATTTCGCAAACTATAACAGTACAGCCAATATCGTTACACATATTCACGGGAATAAGTTATCCTATTTTGGGCATAATCTATTTCAATATAGACGTTGATGAATCACTATAATGTAGTAGAAATATAGGACGCGTTCACTAAAATATCATGTTACGAACCGTTCATAGTGTAAGCGACTTGTGTGAAGTTATTGACAAAAATTAGTCAAGATTAGCTTTTGGGAACAGAATAAGTGACCTTTATATGACAGCCTCATTTTAATAATAGTGATTTCCAGCAGAGACACATTAAATTAGCAAATGCACTCATACCACCTAAGATTTCCTGTGATGGAAAACACAAATTCACGTCACAAATACCCGAGAACATACATTCATCTATCATATATCGTGGGCGGAAATCGAACCCGAGACACTTTGTTTCATAGTCAATTAAAGTAGCAACTAGGTTATAGGGACGTCCAGTATCAAAGAGTTAATGCTTGTTATGCAAGTTAACACTTATTTTCTAATTTCAATATCCTATTAACAGCCGGCAATATTTACGTTACCAAGTCACCAGATGAGAAATGGCGAATAAGACTTCCATGGTAAGAACATTCTACCATGGTCTGGAGAATTTATTATAAAGAACATTCAATATTACAACCCATAAATGACCTACTGCTATAATTGGGTCTCCGCTGACAATGTGAGAGGTGTAGACCATAGTCCACCACACTGGCCAAGTATCTCATTAATGTAGGTTGTCTCACAATGTTTCCCTTCACCGTAGCAAATGATAGTCAAGCACTAATTTATAGAAGGAAAAAAAAAAGGTTACCTCACGATGTTTTCCTTCACCTAAGGTGATAATTAACTTGAATAACTTGGATTACGCACATAAATTTAAAAAATAACCAATGACCAATGTTTCAGTGACATTCAAACACTTATCTTTGCTTAGCTTCGAGCATCGCGGTTTAGTTGTGTGGCGAGATCACACAACTCTTCATACGATGACGTCACGTGAAACCTGAATCACGCTATATGAGTTTTCTGTATAGTTAGCATATATACTCGTACAAGTCCCGACTAACAACTGTTGGAATTCGGGAGCGCCCCAGGCATCACACCTCGCGAGGCGGGAGATCTCCCCTTTGCTAAAGTTGTATAACAAGTAAAGTTTTCATTTGTTCACAGCATCGAGTGCATATTTCATATGAACACTGTTCAATATGTTGGGACACAAACTGGAGACTGCGCTGAAGGTCCATTTGTACCAATTTCTTGTTTAGATTCCTCTTTGTTTTCTCAGTAGTGTCATTGTGGGATAAAATATGAACTTTCTGTGGATTAAAAACTACTCAAAAATGTCGGGAAAACATATATACATACCTCGAAACTATGACTACCTGTGTCACAAATGGCGTGCACTGGTTAAATAAGGGATGGAATAACTTGACTGTGTCAGTTTTTCCGCCTACGTATGATCTGTTACGTCTTCAAGAGAAAAGTGAATTAGTAAACGTCACTAAGTTAGTGCACCCAACATCTTAGCTTTTTAGCTTTGACATCGCCACTTACCATCAGATGGTATAAAAAGTGGCGATGATGTCAAAGATGCTGGGCGTACTAAGTTAGTAAGTTATTCTTCTTGAGATGACTCCAACGTCATATGTAAGTTGAAACACAGTCGCGGACAATTTATTCCATGCTTTAGCTGTACGCACAATGAAAGACTTAGTTACTTGTCGTAAGACAACCCCTCTGCTCGTTTGCAGCCTTAAAAGGCAAAAGAAAATAATGGAAATATTGAATTTAGTAAACCACATCTGCTTATGTCTTGGACCACAAATCAATAGATACATTTTCGAGTTGGGAGCTTTATAGCAAATCGCTGTGCTCGTTCAAAAGACGACGATTTTGCGGAAATATTGTGAGATTGGTGAAAATATTTCAATGCCTCAATAGAAACATTAGTATACTAAACCTTACTCGGACACCAGCATTAATTTTTTTAACCTTTTAGCAGTTTAAATATCCTAAAATTATAATTGCGAAAGTTTGTGAAGATGGATGTATTGATGTTTTTAACACCTTCACGTAAAATGTACTGAGCTGATATGAATGAAAGTTGAGTCAAAGATAGATTGTAGTCTGGGATAATACATAAGTTATTATTTATTAGTCACGCGGGCGAAGAATCATCATTCATTGGTTGAAATATGTCCCAGTAGAAAAGTTTTGAAAAGTATTTACTGAATATTTTTCGTAAATTTTATCAAAATATTTCACTTTATTTATGCTTATGGCACATTTAATTGTATCATCTAATCTCATCCCATCACGGCTCACTATTGAGCACGGGTCTCTTCTCTGAATGAGAAGGTTAAGGACATAGTCCACCACGCTGGCCAACTGTGGATTGACAGACTTCACACATCTTTCAGTGTTGCAAACTTTCCGGTATGCAGGTTTCCTCACGATGTTCTCCTTCACCGTTATAGCGAGTGATATTTAAATACTTAAAACGCACATTACTCCTAAAAATCAGATGTGCGTGCCCTGGGATTCGAACCCGCACCCATGGAGTAGGTGGCCGAAGTCTTAACCACTAGGCCATGACCCCTTCTTAACTTAACTTTTTACTTCGTACTAAATAGTTAAGTTTGCTACCTTTCGTTGTAATTACATGAAGGGCTGGTCAGAAGTTGGTGTCCAGTTATGGGCGTGGGAACTTTGTACCACGGGCCTGGAAGCAAGTGGAAGATAAAAATAATAAAAGCAATTTATCGCCAAAACCACTGGCGTTAATAATGACACTAACGGACAACGTGCACTTTACTGACATACCGGTTCAAAACGGTTGACAGAAGAAGAATGGGAACGAATGACTAAAGATTGGAGAAAAAGAAGAGAAGAGGCTCTCCGACAATGCGACCGATAATAATAAAACGGATGACAAAAAAATAATGGCAATAAGAATGGCAAAGAGGCACGGAGAAACAAGAAGAGAACTTTTCTACTTTGCGACAGAAATATGTATAAAATATTTCACAGTTGACTATATAATATAGGTGGTAGCTAGCCAGGGAGGTAGGGAAAGTTCTTCATGGTGGACGGGCATTCGCTGGCCTGGCCTAGTGGTCAGTAAGTCTAATTTTCCGGAGGTTGTGGGTTCAATCCTCACCCAGAACCTACTTTTCTGTGATGAGGAAAAATGTTTGTTCTGTGTCTGGATGTAATAAAATACCTAATTATATCTAATTGAAAATATATAAATACATATGTATGTTTATCAGTTGTTTAATCACCAGAGTATTAATGCTATCATTAAATTAGCTATACCGAGATATTTATTAGTGTTTATTTAGTTATTACGTCTGTTAACAAACAGAACCCCAAATAAACCTGATTTCAACAATAAACGAAATCTTTATTTTCCGGTTCTAATCCTCGGGAGTACAGAGTAGCTGTTTCCCGATCATAAAATAGGTCCGAATAGAAATAAAGCTTTTATGAGTGTTGCTATTCTCACAATATTCTAGAAATGTTCGTCTTAAGCACTATTCACACTTGCGACAACGAAACGACGAACTGTCGCAATGATGTTATCTCTCACCATGTATAATTATGCATAGTTGTTTATGATTGCAAACAATGATCACCGCTACCTGTGGATTTTAACACCACCAGACCTGGTCACTAACACGCTGCCAGCACAGAAAGAAGTGATGGACTCACACGTGCGAGCAAAAGCAACAAAGCAGGACAGCAGTACATCGCAAGTCGGTTTAATAATGTCACCTTGCTGTAGGTTCACCATCAGCATACTACTGGATCATACCAGGAAGAGTGACGGAATAGGAATGGAAAGTACATCCTCCTCAGGACTGCATGACAGAAGAAGAGGATTTTTATTAATTTTTTATTAATCGAGAAGCAGTAAAAATTTCGTACCGACCATCTATGAGTGAAAAACACTAACCCTTTTATCGTCACAGCAACGCGTGCTAAAAAACAAACTTTAAACTGCATAGACAACTAATAAAATGACAACATCATTGATGTATTCGAAATCAGTTAAATCTACTACATTTAATTAGTTTAACTTAACACTATTTTTTGGGGTAACTCTAAACTACTATTCAATGTAGTCAAATGTAAACATTACTACATGATAACCTTCGATTTGATGATAGTTTTTGAATAAAAAAAGAATTCTGAAAAGCAGTACCCTCAGCAAAACGTTATGAGGTAACATACATAATAAAAAAACCACTGAATTAAGAACTTCATAGGTTATTTATGCTATACTACGTTATTATTATTAGAAAGAAAGAAACATTTATTTCGACACTACACTTCGTATATGTCTTTTTTCCATGTTATAAGTTAATGCTTGGCTACAATCTCAGAGGGTAGAGGCGTGTTACTAAAATAAAAAAAGGCAACGACAGAAAAAAAGCATTAGCACCGAATTTTTTGTATTTTATAATCTGTCGAGTTGTAGTCGCACGACAAAATGTCGCTCGTGTGACCAGGTACAGGAAAGCTAAAGGAAGCAGTCAATTTGTTAAGGAGAAGATATTAGCTGGTATTAAGTAGATGTTCCTTATAAATTGTGGGATGTAGATTGAACGCTGCAGAGGCTGCGTTCTTAGTTATTGTCCTCTTACAGTTCAGTTAATTTAATGTTGCTTTACCGTTTATACGGTACTGCAATGAATACATTTCTACTAACTTATTTCAGTCATATTAAATACATATTTTATATCTTTTTAATTATTCATAAATACTTTTTTTTACCATAAATGGGTAAGCGTTTGACTACGATCCCACCTGATGGTACGTGGCGCTGAAGTCTTCAACGGTAAAACGCATCTGCTTAGTCTATTCTATAGCCTATTCAATCTTGACTTGACATTTACTTACTTTAACATATACACATATAGACAAGACACAATATGTACCCAAAACTTAATTTTTTAAACTAATAACTAGCTATATAAATACCTAGTGTGACTTAATGACGATATATATTACTAGCTTTATTATTTTAGTTCTGCGGACAAACGTTGGCAGATAATGTCTCAATTACATGCAACTCGGATAAGCATTTCGTGATTAGTGTGCACAAAGGTACAGACGATCAGATAAAAAAAGACATAAAGTCTAAAACTGATTGTTCGTGCTTGTTTTATTTACTAAAACCCGTCATTATAATTTCCTCAAGTGTCTATCATGTACGGAGAGCGATCATGTATTGATTAATAGTGATTGATTATTAATGATGCGATGAAGATTATTAGTACGCGATGAAGACTATTAGTCACTTCGATAAGCCATTAACTAGTCATCAGTTGGCCATCAACTATTACTGACCAATCTATATATATATATACAAATAAATGTTTGTTTGTTTGTCCTTTATAGACACTGAAACGGTAAGAAATAGAGCCATGATGTCTTCAGCAACTTTGTTCAGAATTATCTAGAATAGGTTTTGGTTCCTAAATTACATCGATCAGAAACCTGGATATTGACTTCTGGCAAAGGAACTCTTCAATAGTTAACAATACACGTTCGAAACTTTGTAGGTGCATAGAACTCCAATAGTCCATTCCATAGCTTATGTTGGTCCAGGTCCTCCTTCACCAGTTGGTTTCTTTCAGAAGAACTCTTCAACGTTTAACAACACACTTTCGAAATTTTGTAGGTGCATACAGCTCCAACAGTCCATTCCATAGCTAATGTTCATCCAGGTCCTACTTCATCAATTGGTTTCTTTCAGAAGAACTCTTCAACGGTTAACAACACACTTTCGAAATTTTGTAGGAGCATACAGCTCCAATAGTCCATTCCATAGCTAATGTTCATCCAGATCCTACTTCATCAATTGGTTTCTTTCAGAAGAACTCTTCAACGGTTAACAACACACTTTCAAAACTTTGTAGGAGCATACAGCTCCAATAGTCCATTCCATAGCTAATGTTCATCCAGGTCCTCCTTCATCAGTTGGTTTCTTTCAGAAGAATTCTTCAACGGTTAATAACACACTTTCGAAACTTTGTAGGTACATTCAGCTCTAATAGTCCATTCCATAGCTCATGTTCATCCAGGTCTTTCTTCATCAGTCGGCTTCTTTCAAAAGAACTCTTCACCGGTTTACAATACACGTTGGAAATTTTGTAGGTGCATACAACTCCGGTAACCCATTCCATAGCTGATGTTAATCCAAGTCCTACTCCAACATTTGGCTTCATGCAGAAGAACTTTTCAACGGTTTACAATACAAGCTTATGTCGATCCAGGTGCCCTTCCAACAGTTGACTTCAGGTAATGGAAATCTTCAACGGCTTAGAATATATAGACAAAATTAAAACTTCCGTACATTTCAGAGAAGAAATCTATTTTATTTATGTTGTATGTTATACATATATTATGTATGTTTTCATTAACGAAATATTTTAGTATGCATTAACTTATCAGGCTGGAAATGTGGTAGTGAGTAAGCGAATCGACTGAGTATGTGGACGTAGGGTATTTATTGTACGTCTTATAGAAATTGGTGTACATACATACATATATCTGTTAGTAAGTGAGTGAACCGACTAAGTGGGAGTGGGAGTTTGATAATGCTGAAATCGATTTAAATAAAATGTATGTAGTGTGGGACCGAATCGACTGTATGTGAGTGGTGAATGCGACGACTGCAAACATAGGATCATATTGAAATCGACGTACTCGTACATATGTGTGGTAGCGAGACAATGGATACTGTATGTCGCATGGAAGATCTAGGAGCATACTGAAATCGATGTACATACAGGGTAGCGAATGAGCGAATCGATTAAGTATTGAATCAATGCCGCATGTTGCAAGAAATCAAATTTGAATTTAATAGGAATGAGAGATGAAAGGATTGGAGTAGAATAGTGTAGGAATAGTATTAGATGACAGCTTAAAAAAATATGTTGTGAGTATTTTTGCGCGTCACATTGAATAGGATAACAGAGATGAAAAGTTTTGATAACTATACAAGAGACGAGAAGGTTTATGTAGGAGATGATTTTGATGGACATGGGGGAAGAAAAACGGGTCGCAATTTGACTATTTATAAGTTAAGACGTTTACGAATTACACCGAAGGTAATTAGCACTAGTGATTCAAAACGAAGCCAGCATTGCTCATTCGTCTGTGAAAAAACGATTTTAAAATGACCAAGGAAAGTTGACCAAGGACATGTTATAATTTAGGATCTTATGTTTCGGAAATGGATCTTGAAAGGTTCAGCTAAACTATACAAGAAACTGAAATGCTACCAAAGAAGAAGTTTTTCAATGCAATGAGTGTTGACAAATTATATGTTAAAATTGAAGACCTTGAGTACTGGAAGTGGAACTTGAAGGGTTCAGCTAAACTAAACGACATAGTGAGATGCAGTGCAATGAAAGTTGACCAAACATCATCGCCGCCCAGGGTCATTAGCAATACCAGGCTGGAAGGAAGTGAAGTACAGTCGTTAGGCGGCTGGCTGAAGTTAGTGTAATCATATTTTCAATATTATCAATACTCAACTTGTAACACATTTGTGACTGGTCGCTTTCTGTACATGGTAGTTATTTAAAAAAACTTTTACTGGGGGCTTATAGCAAAAAATAGAACGCAGATTTTTAGGAGTTTTCCAGTTTGTCTGTGCATGGTTATCTCTAAGATTACTGATGCGATTTTAAAAAACGTTGTTTTAAAAATACATTTATTATTCAATCTACATATACACAGCACAAAATATTTAAACAATTCTATAGTTTATGGAAAAAACAAGTTCCGTGCATAAGAGTCGCGAGCACAGTTGGCTTGAAAATATTTTTATTAATTGTGCAGGACAACGTCTGCAGGGTCAGCTAGTTCTAAATAAATAATATCTTTGATCAACTCACACACGGCCATCTGACCCCAAACTAAGCGTTAGCTTGTACTATCGTGATCAGACAACTGATAAACATACGTACATATATTTGAATAAATAGATATTTACACCCAGACACAGAACAAACATTCCTGCTAATCACAGAAAAGTTTGACCTGGTGGAAATTGAACCCACGACCTTCGGTGTAGCAGTCAGGTTCACTAACCACTAGACCAACCAGCCGGTCTTTCTTCCTGTCCTGTCATTCTTGCGTACTGGTTTCTCCTTATGACTCAGGATGGCCTAGAGGTGGAGGAGAAAGTAGAGTTGGTCAACCCAAGTTTCCGATGTATTTATACCATTTACTATCTAAAGATATGTATCCAAAGCTTCAGCTGCTCTCTGAAACATGGAACCGCACTTCGGTCAACTTCACCGATCATTTATAATCGATGGAAATTGATGAGCTACTACCTAAACCCAAACCACCAGTCTGTATACTAGATCAGTTGTTAATGAGCAGATAATATGATTTGTACCTGCTATGACTTCCATTTATATAATTAATATTATCAGGACTAGAGAAATCAGTTCAGCCATCAAATTACCTCAATTACCTTCACGTCTAGGAGTCTCATCACTTGGTATATTGTAACAATATTGATCTCAAATCAATTTACGACTCTATATCCAGGAAGTAGACTTGAAATTCCAGTGTACACACTAAATGAGATAATTGTGTACACTTTGCTAGTGATGTTAATGAGTGGGTACAAATATTAGCTGTGGGTTTAATATAAGCACGTTTTAGATATGCTGTTTTCATATTTATAATTACTAATATATTTACACTTCTTACACCCCTGTGTTATCGTGCATAACCTATCTTTAAAAATTATATTTGTAAGCACCGAAGGGTTGCCTCTCGATTAACTTTCAACGATCGGACCGAGATGACACCCCTAGCATATGATTTATATTAACTTTGCACTAATTTAGTAATTAATTTTAGACATCTTACTAATATCGTAAATGCAAAGTTTGTAAGGATGTGTGTTAGTGTGTATGTTTGTTACTCCTTCACGCAACAACTATTTAGATGAAACTTTGCAGTTATATAGTTTAGACGCTGGAATAACATAATAATAATTTTTGAGGAATTTGTTTAAATTTTTTGAAATATTACGAAAATTCGAAAAAAATTAACTTACTTGATATCTCCGGACTGTCAATCGATTTCGATAATTTTTTTGACATACAAAAGGAAATAACTTCCGTCTGGTCCCATTAAAATTTGAGCGACATCTGACGGGTAGTTTTAGAGTGAAATTTGGCACAGATATAGATGATAATCTGGATAATATCATAAGCTATTTTTAATCAACATACCATGCGGGCGGAGCCGCGGGCGGACACTAGTTATAAACATACATATTAATAATTTTTTTATGACCTACCAGTCTTTGTTTGTGATCTCCCGCTGCGTTTAACATAAGTTACTTTTTTTATATTATGATTTTGAAAAAGGAGTTATAGTCCAGCATTTTGAAAATTGGTCTCTCGCACGGGAAGTTTTGAGTTCTAATCCTGTATGCACCTCTAATTTCCAAAGTTATTTGCATATTAGAAGTTAGTTGTGACTTGGTAAGGTGAAGGAAAACATTCTGAAGAAACCTGAGAGATCTCCGTGAAGTTCTCAAAGGTGTATGAAGTCCAGCAATTAGCACTTGGCCAGCGTGGGGGAATATTGCCTGTGCCCCTCATATTGTAGGACTAGATCCGAGCCCAGTTGTGGGTTCAATGATGAATATTATATTTTACTGTTCTTGTTTCTATGGTTGTTAGTTGTAACCAGAAAGGTATAATCCAACAATTTCCTTGAAATAGTATGAGAAGATTTTTTAACATATTTTTAAACTGAGCGATGAGTGATTAACAAGAAGATTGGTTCTGTGTGTAAACATAATAAATATATGTGATAAACATTGATATATACTTTTAAATACATACTTAAATAGATATTTCTATTACACACCCAGACACACAGTACAAACATTCCTGCTCATCACAGAAAAGTTTGACCTGGGTGGGAATCGAACCCACGACCTTCGACGTAGCAGTCAGGTTCACTAACCACTAGACCAACCGGTCTGTCAAATATCAACTATCTTTTAAGGTTGATTTTATTTTGGGAGTTTTTAGTAATAGGAGTTACAATGACAACACTGGCCGTGGCACGTAATACCAGAGGGCGTGGCCGCCCACATAATACCTTGAACGATAGCATTTTCAACATTTAATTTACTAAATTGTCATTACTTAATATTATCGTGTTTTTGCGTGTTACTTTTGACTGTGGTCGATGTAACACGTAACCCAGCGCAGAAGCGCTCATGGCTCGGCGGTTTGTGTCGATCGTAAGTGATCGGCAAAATCAGGCAAGAACGGGAAAGTGGATGATTAAGTGGTGAAACTTTCTTCTTCCGTGTACCACAGGGCACGTAAAGCTCATCCCCGGTTGATATCGTCTATTGGTAATCGTTAAGCCATATCGGAGATCTGTTTAAGAGTTTTCGACACTTGGTTTGGTTACTGATTCCTCTACCATTCCACATTGGAGAAGTGCTGTAGAGTTTTGGCCCTATAGTAAAGACGCATGTTCGTAGCGCAAAGACCGTTAGTAATATTTAAAAACCTGTCATTTAGCATGGTTATACATATTTACTAATATATTTTCCTACTTCCCCTGCACTAGGAGGGTAGAAGCTCTTTTAGTAAAGTGAAGGTAGCTTTTTTTTTGGTTTTCTCCGTCGTGATTGTATCAGGCGTTCCTTGAAAATTTCTGTAATCAGCAATATCCTACTAAAATAATAAAATGTATGGAGATGGCTGGATATTTGTTACTCCTAAAACAAAATCAGTTGGACAAATGTTAATAAAATTTGGCACAGGGATAGTAGTCTGAAATAACTATTTATGAACGTAACACGCAGGTGACGCCGCGGGCTGGCCCCAGTATTTCATAAAAACAGTTCAGTTTCGAAGACAATGTGTACTGTTGGAAAGTAAACCGGACTGTACAAAAGCCGTCGACACACACCCAGTGCCATTACCATTACTGAAATAAAAACTGTTCTTTGTGAGTCGTCTGCATGTGGACCGAGTGACTCGTTAGTTTAATGACATCTGCCTTCGTAACGCTGCCTCCTCACTTCGGAACTGACCTGTTACTTAATTGGGTAGTTAACCTGACTGTTAAGCCAGAGGTCGGGGATTTGATTCTCACTAAGAACAAAGTGTTTTATGAATTCTTGTTCTGTCTGAGTGTTCAAATATAATATATTTAATACCTAAGTAGTACTAAATAGTACTCGTATTTGTTCAAAATAATATATAATAGTACTCGTTTAAGCTAGCTTAGTTTGGGATTAAGTCCTGAGATATTTAACTAACTACGTAAATAATAAAATAAATAAGACTTGAATTTAAATACATACACTATAAAACTTGAGGGTTATAAAGTTCTTTTGCTAGGATAAAAATCGCTTTGCTTCGGAGAAAGTTGTTCTTAAAATTTAAAAATTATTCCATTTGACCCATTTTTATTTCCATATGTCCTTATCAGAAATAAATATTATTACTTTTAACGCTAAAAGTCTGTCTCTCCTATGATTTCATTGTACATATTGCCGAAAGTATTTTGGGTTTTAGAATTTTTCAGTGGTTACACAAAGGTTACACAAACAAAAGTTTTCTCGTTATATTATAAGTGTAGTTGTAATTAAAAAATATATTTGATGTGTAATAAGTTAATTAATAAAAACAAATTACATATTTTTTCTCTATCTATCCGCTTTTTTATTTGTTCCCTAGTCCTGTGTAATTTTTGTCGATATATTGGCGTGACAGTTGCATTAATGGCTAGTGACGTCACGTTCCTGCCTACTAGTAATACCGGTAATTGGCTAAAACGGTAATATGCCCATTTACTGCTTTTGGCCGAAACCAAGCAGAATTTTATTAGATGAATGCTCGTTTATTGGCTTCATCCAATCCACTTGTGAGAACGGGTTTCTTCTCATAACTGAGGAGGACTCATAGTCCACCACGCTGCTCCAGTGCGGATTAAATCTTAATGTTAGAGTTTATGCCAGCCAGGAGCATCTGACACGGCATAGCGTTTACTAGGTGTTTAATAGTAGCAACCAGGACAGACAGCTTCACGTGCCCTCCGAAACACGGAAGCGCCCAAGATATTTCTACTAGATGTGACTAGCGACCGCCCTTGCTTAACTTTGATCATCTACGTACGTTTATACGTCCCCACTATCAATTTATACTAGCTGACCTGGAAAATATTGTTCTGCTTAAAGATGATTAACATCTGACTGTGATGCAATAAGAACAAATTATTAATCGAGATAAAAACTATCCTATCTTTTAAGTTGGGTCCAACGATAGATATTAAAAACACAATTGAAATTGGTTCAGCGGTTTCGGAGATTAGTTTAAACGAACATCGTGACATTGGATTTTTATATATAAAGATTGATTTGTAAATTATGATGATGTTATTTAATATAAATTCGCGTGCCAATAGACAAAATATTATGAAATGAGAAAACTTAAGACATAAAAAAAATTAAGTCAGGCAAACTTACCTATTTTTATTAGGTATTAGATAACAATTATTAACGAATCAAATTTCGAAGTAATTGGTCGCGATTTCCTCCTATCACATTTATGTGCGGAAAAACCGAATGATTTCCCAGAATCTCAAACGTTTACTACAAGCAAAATTTATGATGACTGGATGGTAGCCAAGACAGCCAATGTGTATCGTATGGCTTTTCTTAGGGCCTGTTCACATTTTGAAAGTGTTTCTTTCTTTCGCCGTTTCTTTTCCTCTACATAACACCTTTTTGAAAGGTGGTAGATTTATTAATAAAATATTTTTTTTAATCTTTTTTATCAGTGCCATTGCCATTACTGAAATAAAAACTGTTCTTTATGAGTCGTGTGGATGTGGACTGACTTAAAAGTATGTATTCGAAAATTAATAAAAAAATGTAAATCATTATCACAGTTGCTAATTAAATAGAATTTAAATATTATTAGGGATAAATTTAAAAACTACTCGTTAGATGTCGTTAAAAATAACGTGACAACGCCTTCGAAGAAAAAAAAAATATTAAAATCGGTATACCCATTGAAGAACGGGATTGTTTCATCGGAGGTAGTTGCGGGAAAAAAAAATTGTAATAAATTGCTGCAGCAACGTACTTATAGCAGCTTCCCCCCTCTTTCATGCCCCCCCATGAATATTCTTTTCCAGTTTCCATTAATATCTTTCGTACTATGGTCCAAGGAAGCCACCATTAACTACCACAAGAGTTCCTTCTGTTTATTATCTGTCACATAACATCAACAAGGCACCAAGGCCACATCGATTTCGTTCGTCCGCCATGTTTGTTTATGTGGCGGGAAAAATACTTGTGATTTGATTTTATTGATCATAACGTCAATATACCGCGTTATTTGACATCTATCAGGGTTTTACAAGCTTTTATTTAACTTGCAGTGTATGTTTGTATTTTAGTATATTTGTATATTAGTTTGTTATGGGTCAAATCTTCCAAGCTAAGTTATACCCACTTCTTTTTACAGTACGGAGCTGGAATTTTGCATACTGTTACAGTTGCGATGACAATGCATTTTCATGAAAAGCATGACCTGATACTACGTTTCGAATTGGCTCCAGAGAAGGGTACTCCTCAACGGTTAACAATACAGTTATGAAATTTTGTGTATTTTATTGTAGGTATTAGGGAACTATAATTAAAGCTAACTACTTAACTTACATTATTCCATAATTGGTATGTGTCTTCTACATCATCATTCAATCTATAACTGTCCCACTACTGGGCTCGAGTCTCCACTCACAATGTGAAGGGTACAAGCCATAGTCCACCACGCTGACAAAGTGCGGATTGGTGGACATCACATACCATTCAGAATTTGTTAAAGAACTCTTAGGAGTGCAGGTTTCCTTTCGATGATTTCCTTTACAGTAGCCAGTTATAATCAACTTCTGATACGTACTTAACTTATAAATTAGAGGTGTGGCAGGATTCGAACCTAGGATCTCCGTTCGAGTGACCAGCGTTCAAACCTCTATCCTATTACAGTCACCGTAGTTACTATGTACATGTTCATGTAGATGGTGTGTTATATTCAACCATTTTACTGCCGTGTTTCCACAACTGTTAATTATCCAATAAATCATTTATTAAGGTGTGAAAAAATACTTTGTAAATTATAGTATATCCGTGTTTTATATCAACGCATCACAGTCCACTATTGAGCTCGGGTCTCTTCTGTGAATCAAAAGCTTAAAGCCATTGTCCCGCACGCTGGCCAAGTGCGGATTGACAGGCACACCTTTGAGTTTTGCACACTCTCCGGAATGCAGATTTCCTCACGATGTTTTCCTTCACCATTATAACGAGTGACATTTAAATGCTTAAAACACATATAACTCCGAAAAGTCAAAAGTGTACGCCCTGGCATTCGAACCCGGACCCCCGAGTAGGAGGCCCAATTCTTAACTACTAGGATATGTGTATTTATGTATGATAAATATATGACAAGTATATTTCTTTCAGTCGCTGATTATTCATGTTAAATATTATTCAGTATACATCAATATTTTTAACCATAATGTTAGTCGGAGTGTCGTCACCAGAATCAAGTGTTATAATGATATGTAACTCGTCACTCTTGACTAACAACTGCCACATTATTTTACAAGAGATCATAAAATAAATGTTGCCGTTTGTAAATATATCATAGTATTGTAAAACAAAGTCGCCTCCGAAGAGGTCTGGCGGGTTCTAAGTTTCCTTCTTTTAAAGCACGCAATGAATTTTGATGCAGTTTTCACAGTGTTTATTCCCGATTCCAATTTATGCCTTATTATTATTTATTTAAGGTACATACATACGTAATATTCCAATTAAGTATTTATATAATACACCGTGAAATGCTTTGAAATAATGTGCCACGGAAATGTATACCATAAAAAGGTCTACAAAAAGTGCGCAATAGCATTTATTTATCTCCTAAGGTTCACTCACAGTAACCATTTATATTTTTCAATAATATACTTTAAAAATACTTTTTACCTAAACGGATTTGAATGAAATTTGGCACAGAAAAAGATTACAGTCTGGAATAACACATAATCCTCTTTTTATGAACATAGCGAGCGAAGCTGTGGGCGGAGACTAGTGATAAATAAACCGGATGGATTATTTATGTATCTTTTTGTATATCTTATTGTATATGCTTTACAATTTGGACGAACTCCTAACAATAGCACTTACATATATAATAATTTACAATTACACACACATACCTAAAAATATATGTATATTTAATTTATTTACTTAAGAGGGTGTTGTTTTCATACCTACTCATCGACCACTGTATCGTTGTTGTACCTGCGATTTTATGTTATTCTTATAAAGAGAAAAAACGGCGAAAGAAACTGAATTATTGATTTTTTCGAAAGACCACTAACTTAGTCACGATTACAAATTAGTGACAATATACAAAAATTATTACATACATAAATAAAATATTACATACATAAATAAGTGAAAAATCAGTAGGCGAATCTATGGTTTAGCTCAGCATTTCCTATTTGCCGGGCCACGACCTGTACAGTGCCATCAAAGTAAATTACCGGTTTTCAACCATGCAGTAAAAAAAAGCTTATCCGTACTTAAAATTAAGTGAAAAAATAGGCGCCATTTTACAAACTTATATACCTAACCTATGCCTCTACCACAATTCTGACGAATTCAACTACATCTCGCATGTCAAAATCCGTCCTGCCGTTTGGCGCGGAGAGGGTTCCAAAGAAATGGACATGTACATAAATACCTACATACATGCGCTCACGAAACATTCCCCTCATGACGCCACCGTCAAGTGAAAATTACACCATATCAAACAGTATCTCAATTATTAAGTATCATTTCGTGCCGTTTTACTTTACGTCATCGATTTTGTGTATACATATATTATCAACGTTCAATATCTGGAGTGTTACGATAAGAAACTTTTATGGCATATAAGTCTTAGTCTTCGAATTGACTCAAATGTCTTTGTCTCCCTCAGCACTAAGTACTCACCTTCAAGTACTACCGTTATGGTCGGTATATGCAGCCTAGTAAGGATATTTAGTTAATTTTATTTTAATGCAAACAATTGCATGCATTGTGATTCTCAATATATTAAATATGATCTATCTATATAATAAAAATCAATTGCTGATCGTTAGTCTCGCTAAAACTAGTTTTTTATCCTTAGAAATAGGCATGCTCGATTATCATTGATTTTCGATAATTATCGATGTTGGACAATAAAACATCGATGTTTTAAAATTGTTGTCTTGAAAACGTTTAGCTTTTTTATTTATAGATTGAGGCAGTACAAAGTTTGCCGGATCAGCTAGTGATTAATATATTAACAGGATAAGGATAATAGATAAAAATCTATGAAGATGAAATGAAATAAAAGCTATTAATTCCGTCTTAGAAACTAATAGCTCACTGAACGAACGTAAATTTTAACATGAAAGTTCCTACATCAATTGTAAAATAATAACAAAAAATTTAAAAGAATATTAAATAAAAAAATAAAAAAAAATTAAAGCTTAAATTTACTACTTAATATTATCGTATTAACTAGCTTTTTCACACGAATACGGTCATCCATCGCACAGATATAAAGTAAAAAAAAACAAGAGCAATTGTTTTTATCAACTGCATACATACAAATTTTATGAATCCACATTCTTAATGACCCGCTTTCATTCCCTATTTCCCATTTTACGCAAAAAAACCTATTTTATTAAGCTCTAGTCTATCTTTGTACAAATTGTCCACAGAAAGACAAAGAGACAGACACGCTTAGTTCCGCATTTATAATATCAGTAAGGATTTATTAATAATCTGTGACAAATGTAAAATACATAATCTATGTATACTCGTAGTACTAATTTTTTCTTTCGTTTGGTATAGGGTTCAAGTCCGGAATGCTGCGTAGACAGTATCGGACTGGAGTTGTCAAGTTCCGTGGGAGGCCCCGTGCCTCCGCCGGGTCCTCGGTACAAGCTGGCCACTGAGGGAACCCTCAAGGTCTGCTGCTTCCAGCACACCAGGACGGTTGTTGACAAAATACTCGCCACAAAATTCCTTAGACGTTGGGAATCTCATGTGCTGTGTCTGTTAGAAGACCACGTCGTATCTAAAACTGTAAGTATATTTCTGACATATTTTATAACCAACTCAATAAACATTATCATCTCAACCCATCACGGCTCACTGTTGAGCACGGGTCTCTTCTCTGAATGAGAAGATTAAGGCCATAGTCCACCACGCTGGCCAAGTGCAAATTGGCAGACTTCACACACCTTTTGAGTTTTTCGAACACCCCGGCATGCAGGTTTCCTCCCGATTTTTTCCTTCACCGTTATAGCCAGTGACATATAAATACTTAAAACGCACATAACTCCGAAAAGTCAGAAGTGCGCGCTCTGGGATTCGAACCCGAATCCCCGAGTAGGAGGCCGAATTCTTAACCACTCACTCAATAAACATACTAAGTTATATGATTTTAAACTCGAATCTCCGTGGACTATGTGCATTATGCTGTGTTACGGGTACTCACGATATATGTTTTTGCGCTGATATTTCGACCCAGTTGCATAGATCATAGTCTCGATGAACTGCGGTGGCGATGAGAAACTTTAGACAGGTTGACAGATGACAGATGGATGACACTTGACACTAATACATTAGTCTGTCTACTTTGTATCTAGTTCGTTTT
>DWJZ01002125.1:0-20451 GCA_018249125.1 Asbolis capucinus
AAGTATGTATATAAAAGTATATATGTATGTTTATCAGTTATCTGATCACCATAGCACAAGCTAACGCTTAGTTTGGGTCAGATGACCGTGTGTGAGTTGTCAAATAAAAAAATAAAAAATATATATATATAGAAATCAATGCCACTTTTCGTTGTAATTTTATAACTCAAGAACGGGCTCACCTATCCAAACCCAATGTTAGGCTTTGTTCAGACTATTTAGGAGATTATGTGAAGTTTACACAAAATCGGTAGTTGTTCTTAATTTATCACATTGTTTGTATTTACAAATGAGGATTATACTGTCAAATTGAACCTTGTTTCAGTCCACGCAGTCGAAGTCGCGGGCGAAAACTAATATCGTATAATTTTAGTATAATAGAATAAAGATGTTTGTATACCTGGTCTTTCAACAACCCAGGATATCAGACAGCTGAAATGATAATGATGAAGATAGAAATATAGTCTTTTTTAGTTTTACTTGTCTTTCGTATACACTTATCTTAGAAAAATCCTTATTACGGTACTTGAATACTCTGAAATCTTCTGAAATACATCTTCAATGCTTCTAGAATTCAAATCAAATTCAGTATCGTCGTCACGTCGATAATTTAATTATGGTTTTCATAATTTTATTGCTCATGGTGCAATAATGGTTTCAACCTATTAGTGGCCCATTACTGTGTTCCTTGCGACTCCAGGACGCTTAGAGTATATTTCACGCTGCTGGAGGACCGAATGGTGGAGTTGGGGTATTATTGAACAATAATAATACTTAATACCTATTATATAGATGAAAGGTTTGATTGTTTGTTTCAAGCTAATAGGCTCCGAAACTATAGGGCTGATTTGAAAAATTATTTTACGATTAGAATCCTATATTATACCTGATGCGTACAAATGATAGAATATTTTCATAAACGTCATGAGTCTGCCAAACTTCGATAATGTGTATAAAAAAATGCAAAAAAACGTGTAAAAAAACTTGCAAAATATCCTTTTATTGTGTAAGTTGCGAAAATTATTGACAATAAAGCAAAGTGATGTACTACAGTTTTATAGAGGACATCAATATCTACAAATAAGTCCAGGACACCATATGTCTAAACGTTACAGTTATGTGACAATAACCACTTTTTTCTGGTAACTTGTACTTCCCAAGTGAGGACAGTTTCTAGGCAATAAATAAATAGTTTATTTATTATGGTTGCATTTGTACGGTTTATAGACAGTTCGATCACTGTATTGGTACTTCAAGGGTCTATGAAATTCTTGCAAATTACATCGTTGACATTGAAATAGATATTACTCGATCATGCATGCATTTCTAATGGTTTTTTCATGGTTTTATTTGAGATAAAATTTCAATATATGTATGTAACAGATTTTGATATAACCTCTATTCGTTTTTGTGGAGGTTTTTGTGTACTATATTTGACTTATAGCAGACCTAGGACATGCCCCACCACGCTGCGCCAGTAAGGGCTGGTGGGGCTATGTTATATAGAAAATCTCAGGATTCTGTGTGTCTGTTTAATTTCTTCCCATCACAGGCAAACTGCAGGACTGTTGGTTCCTTATCTTTGAGAGATAGTTTGCTACCAAACAACTAGGTGCAGATACTACGCACCTACTAACGACTACAAAGAAGACAGGAAATTAAGATCTTGTAACGGTTGGTAACATCGAGATCTTACGTTAGAGATAGTCTCAAAAAGTAAGGATTTCTTATTGTTCTTTAATAAGTTATGATATCGGATAGTCGACTTGAGGAAATTTCAGGCACAATTACACTGTACAATCTGTTCTTTTTTCGCTCCTATTGTAGAAGGTTCTTGACCTTTCAGAGCGCGCCATTGCATATTCCGTAGACAAATAGTGTTTTTTTAAAGCCCGTCTGCGTGTTGTGTCATAGGCTAAACGGTAATTGAGACGCAAGTTTTACAACTCTTTTATTTATGATACTCTATACATGCGGGTGCTTAGATTTTTTTTTAAAGTTTTATTCGTTCATATTCTGTTTTAAAATTTTTGTCAATGTAATATTTTTATTGCAACTACACACCAACCGTTTGTTGTGATAAAATAAATATAGGTACAAATTAGCATGAGTAACTGTCACAGTTAAAAATGATAAGAAAACCCATTTTACAACGCGTCATTCTGTGAAAGTGGAATCAAATGTAGATTTTAATTTATTTAATGTTTTCGCTGCAATTAATTTTTTCAATAGATACATTCTGGGCCGATTAGTACTTAAATTAGTATTAGTATAACTATACTAATGTACATAAATAATTATTAATGTCTGATGGAATTCGAAAATATTTGCATTCATTGGTGCTTTGAAAAAACGTATATGAAATAAGGGATTTGAATAATTGCTTTATTTTTTTAATAACCTCATAATTTGTTTATTATTAATTACATAAGTGATGTAGGACTGTATTGTTAACTTTTGACTTTCGTTAAGTGAGTTAATGGTTCCTAAGACGAAATAATTATTTTTTATTTAATTTAATTTATTTTCATTTCTTTCATTTCAACGCTGATATTACATATAACATACTTAGGGAGCCAAAAAAACTTTTAGTGTACCCATGACTATAAACGCCACGACGCAATATTACTAGACAACTTTAAACTGTACGAGACTGCTTTATTCGTAGGTTGGCAGCACTGTATGAGCGGGTATTAACGCACTGACAATCAATACTGCGGTTTCCGCAGACTCGCAGACTATATCGAGGTGCTAGACAGGCACGGGTTACATTCACCCGAACAATCTCATAAACGCACTCCCGTAGGGTTATAGACGATTCAGTGAATAACAATATTGGATGTTATAATGCTTATAGACTTATAGTAACTACCGTCGCTTCGCTTCACATTATTAAAACATGAAAAAATAGTTATTGTGGCATAATTTTAATAGTTAGACACATGGTATCGCGGACTTATTTATAGATATTGATGTCCTCTATAAAACTGTAGTACATCACTTTGCTCTATTGTCAATAATTTAATGTTTACACACTTTGGGCTACATTATCGACGTTTTCATACGGATCGCTAACGGTTTTAAAAATATTTTATAGCCTATTCATCCAGAAGAATGTAGGAAAAAAGAATTTTTCAAATCTGTTCAGTACTTAGTTTTAGAAATAAATATCTTCAAATAAGTCTGCGATACCATATGTCTATTACAGTAATGTCACAATAATTACTTTTTCTTGTTAAAGTTCCGACGTTACAGTAACTGTAAACGAAGCGAGGGCAGTTACTACTGCAAAATTAGAAGATCTCTTTAATAAATTCTATCTTGAGATGAACTGGCACTTACAACTTTAAAATCTGATCTTCCCAACCAACCATTGGGTTTCATTTCGTTCAAATAAACTCGAACTGATATCCATTGAAAAGCTGAATCTAAAAGTTTAAGTGAAAATTAAAAGTCTAGAAATTTCCAAAATTTCTTTAAATCGATTCGTATTCTGTGTTGCCTATCGTACCGATACGTTTCTTTAAAAAAAAAACTATGTGTTATTGTTTTACAAGCAATTCTTGTATAGTCCGCTTGTCTTATCCATATAAAACTTGTAAATAAACCAGTGGATGACAATTTCACAGCTTTGTTATAAAATCGTCACGTTATGTTTAACACACGAATATCTAGGGTCGTAACACATTAATATCACAATACACTAGTTTCGTAAAAATAACGTAAAAAAACAACATTTAAAATATAATTCTGATGAGAAAAACTAGTTAAATATACCTGTTATCAACGTGTTTGTCAATTATACCTCGTTGAAAATATATTACAGTGATATTTGGGCCAGGAAATCCATGAATTGTAGAATAATATGAAAAAATGCGGTTATATTTATTATTGGTAAATTTTGAATTTACTCGATACTAAAAACAAACCTTTCTTTATACTATTATCATAATTCTATATTATAAAAATAATAAAAGATATTAATCTATTCTTATAACCAATTTTAAAATCATATACTAAAAATGAACCAATAAAAAAAGGAAACATGGAAGCCATTTTGAAATATAACGCAATTCTGCCTTCAGTAATATCGCAGTGCTATGTTCACCCCCAATAGTTAAAACTACCCAGACGATCGCCTAGGGCGTGTTTCAAGCACGTCGGTTAAAAGGGATCATTATTCCATAAAAATCTATATCGCAGGGGAAAATGTTGGTATACTAGCGTGTGTTTTGATTTCAGAGTTTCCACTTTTTTATTTACCTCGCTTGTTGTTGGGAATAATTTTTACGTTGCCTTTAGATGAATGGATGATTGTTTGTTTACGTAAAAATTACTAAATAGATCGGAATGAAATTTGGCACGGAGATAGATTATTATCTGGAATAACATATAGAATATTTTTTTTCGTATTTACCACGCGGATGGAACCATGAGCAGAAACTATTGATATTCATAAAACTATGCATAAATGTTTTGTATATCTTTAATATTACATATCTTGTTATATTAAAGAGGTAGATGCCTATGTCAGTTTAGGCAATCCTATCTTAGAGTTTGAAATAAATAAATAGTAGGTATTTGTTAATGAAATCTTAAAAACGATTTATTAGCTGGCACGATTTATTAGCTGTTAACCTAGCACTGAATAAGTGTAATCTATTTTAACTAAAATAACCTGTTCCCCAGTTCCTCAAAGTTCATGCCCACGCTCGGCCGTGGCGGCCATTCCACCCAACCCAAGGACATGTTCCGGGAATCGAACTTGAGACTCTTTGAGTAAGACCGTAAACAAGGGTCGATATCACTTGATATACACATGATCTCCGGTTACCTTAATGAATTCTTCAATGTTTATATTTAGTCAGAAAAAAGTAGTTATTGTGACAAAGCTGTAACAGTTAGACATGATGTCGTCGACTTATTTATGGATATTGATGTCCTCTATGAAACTGTTATCCATCACTTTGCTCTATTGTCAATAATTTATAAGCGTAACGCAGTATAAATATTCTTTTTCACACGTTGTGTTACATCATCGAAGTTTACCTACGAAACCCTAAAGTTTTGAAGTTTTTATAGCCTATGTCCATCAGGGATAATGTAGAATTTTAACGGTAAAATAATTTTTCAATTCGGCCCAGTAGTTTTAGAGCCTGTTCGTCACAAACAAACAAATCTTATCTCTTTACAATATTAGTACAGGCATGGTAATCACGTATTCTTTCCGGCGAACTTCGTGCGTGCTACGAAACAAGTGATCGCGGAATGTCAACCCGGAGTTCTCAAGGTCCCTTTGACGTTTTAAAATCATATTTTAAGTAACTTAAGCCTGCTACTGGTTTTAATGCTTTTTTATTTAAACTACGTTTCTGAGACTTGCATTCATTTTGTTCCTTGTACTTGTTTACCTCCAGATGGAAAATTTTGTATTTTTTAAGGTACCGCGGTTAAATGATTGTAAGAAATACAAAAACATAAGGCTGTTGTTTTTTTAATGTTCAATAAATCAGTGCTTGAACACAATCCCGTCTGATGGAAAGCATCGATGTCGTCTAGATGTTAAGGCGTAACTTTGAGTTTGCTTCAAATGTCTTCCACGCGGTTCTATCTATGGAACTGTGATAGACAGACACTTGACGTTTTTTATGTGATAAGCAGGCAAAGTAAGTTTCACAAAATGGTATATTTTTGTGTGTTTTAAACGACAAACGTTTATAACGACAAATAACAATAACATTAAAAAAATAACATAACATTAAAATAACAAAAAAAACTAAAGAAGTTCGCGTTTTTATCCTCGTATGTTATTTATTTATGTACAGACAAGAATAGTAGTAGGTTATAACAAAGTACAGATTTGTTTTTTTATCGTTTATTGAACTTCAAATTGAATTACAACGGCCGAAATTAATGCCATAAGGCATTTTCTACCAGTCAAACCCAGTGATGGTGAAAAGTTGGGGTAGAAGTAGGAAGGTAGTATACGGTAAGGTACGGTACGGAACCGTTTGCATGCGAATGCAACTCACACTTGGCCGTTTTTTTCATAAAAACAGACGCTGATGATACTTCATTTACGTGCGGCCTTCAACAGTAACTGAGCGCCATCCTAAAATAAGGAACCACTTTTTAAATTATTCGCCTCAACATTAAAAATATTCGTTTATTTGAGGTTATTATAGCCCGATTTACGTTGATTGTAAGTTAAAGATCGGCCAAGTTAAGCTAAGTTGACGGTCGGCTAGTGGTTTGTTTGAGCGCCTCCGTGCTTCGGACGGCATGTAAGCACATCGGTTCCGGTTGTACGTACAGTCAACAAGTCGTTTTCGAATGGTATAAAAATTTTTAAAACTTGAGTTGGTCAAACGTTGGGGACACCATACTTAGTCCCTAATCGGAAATTAGTGGGTTTAAGTTGAAAAAAAAAACAACATATAGTTATAAAAATCCATAAAATATTAAAATACGGTATATAATATGTTATACATTTATATTATAATAGGTGTGTATTATATGAATGTGAATATTAAATAGGAAGACAGAAATATTTAAAATTGTAACCATTGACGTTATCTACACCAATTTTGTAAACAGGAAACTGTCTTTACGGATAAGCCGGAACAGTTCTAGACGGATTCAGATTTATTTTTCACTAATATATAACTACAACGAAGCCAAACGTCAAAGTGAATTATTTATTTCGTCGGAACCAACAGGTCATTTAACGAAAAAATCGATACAATATGATCATTAAATAATACTAGCGTCAGTTACCTTAATTTAAATTTACTTCTTATTCGACGGAATCTTAGGAGTGAGTCTTGTAACAGAATTTGCAAAAAAAAGAAGACAAATGAAGGTATTTTCAAATTTACTTTGATGCGAAGCGAGGGTAGTTACTCGTTGTGATATACTTTTGTATTTCGAACGTGTATAACTATGTGTTGTATAACTTCATATTCGTCTGTTGTATTAGTAATAAAACAAATACAATTTTTTGGCACACATTCAGTTCTTCCTGCAAGTGACACTCCATTTAGATCGAAAGAAGCTGGAACTCCTGCCGGTATTGTTGGGTTTGTGATATCTAATATTTGTATCAAATTGTACCGTCAACTTGTTAGGATTTTGAAACGAAATAAAATCCTTTATTGCAATTCTATTCCTGAGCATGCTGGAAAATATTTCTTTAAGATATAAGCAGAAGAATCGTAAAATTTCTCTTAATTATGTATACCCCTCTGATGTATACAAGGTCAATTAAAATAGTTAACAAAATATAGAAGAATAAAACACACTTAGTTTTACATCATTAATAATACCATATTTGCCAGTATTTTCTACTCACACTTTTATTACATCATAAATACAATTTTTGCCAGTATTTTCTACACACACTTTGTTACATCGTAAATATAATGTTTGCCAGTATTTTCTACTCACACTTTTTTTACATCATAAATACAATATTAGCCAGTATTTTCTACACACCCTTTTTTACATCATACATACAATATATGCCAGTATTTTCTACACGCATTTTTTTACATCGTAAATATAATATTTGCCAGTATTTTCTACCAATCCGTCGTATTTTTTTAACAACGCGCATGATTTTTAATAATGAGATCTAGCGTAATACAGTAGTTATACAGCGTTATACAGTAAAATCATGTCTACATACACCTAAAGAGGTGTGTATTTGTGTGTGTACACAAATCCGTACAATTTCTTGGCAGGCTCGGTTTCCTGAAGCCCTCGCTTCGTTCTTGAAAGAAACACTCCGCAGCTACAATACAGCTTTTAATAATGAAACAAAAAAAGCAAAAGCCATTTCTTGCAACATGCCAGAATCGTTAAGTACCTCTATAGATATATACTCTGCTATTTAAATGCTCGTATGATTTTAAAACATTATCAGTATAGCCTACTAGACTCATTCAAATACCTAATATAATTCTACTACAAAATTTTAGCTGTATCGGGGCGGCTTAGATTACAAACTCCAATCTCATGCTGGCACGCCAAGTTGTCGTCAGAGGCGACCGAACTTATCTGCTCCGTGGTATGGCTTTGCAGAATGATTATTATGCTTTTGTCAAACTCTTCTTGCTACTCCCTCTTGTTTGAATCAGCCGCCGTTTCGGCTCTTATTGCAGACCTACACCCAGCACAGGGGATCTTGATCATCATTAGGATTTTTTATATAAATGTACACTGAGGCCCAAAAAAGATTGCTATACCTTGCGTAGGCGTAACGAAAACACAAACAAATTATTATAAATTTTTATAGTTGTATTTCTAATTTTCTATAGTAACAGATTTATATTTGTCGTTCGAAAACAGTTTATATAATCAGATTTCTTTAATATTTAAAAATTACGTATATTTATCGTCAGATGATCATGAACATATTTATATTAATTCTCACGATTAACAAATTACTGATCATATACTAAGATTATATTGTTAATTAATATACCTGTTTATTTTCAATAACTCTAGTACATATTCACGTGATTTCGTTTTGCAGAACAAATCAACATAACCCCACAACTGCTGATACTATAACTAAAAAAAAATATCTTTAGAATTTGCAACCGAGTTAAATTTACTTAACTCATATGATTACTAATATTAAGATTGGCACAACCGGACAGTGTAACTGCATGCTTCCGTACATTTCTTATAAATATACAATATATGTATATGTATATAAAAATGAATGTTTGTCTGTCCTTTATAGTACTGAAATCGTAGGAGATAGAGAACTGATCTCTTCAGCAACTTTAATCAGAATTCTCTGGAAAAAGTTTTAGTTCGAAAATTTATTTATTTATTCATTTTATAACACATCATTGCAGATATGTAATTCGTTTAGTAAGTGGCAAATTTTATCGATTAATGAGTTGCTGCGTAGTAAATTGCCGGGTACAGCTAGTATAATATAAAATCAAATTATTTGTAACTTTAGCTGACTCGGTAGATGTTGTTTTGCAAATGCTTTATTACTGCATCAGGTACTTCAAATATTGCAGTTTACTATAAGCTTTAAAACATACTCATCACATCACATGTTTGTGCGTCTGCAAACGACCCCCCGTTGGTGTCATTAACCCCGATCGCTTCAACGATCTATGTAGTGCTACCTTTATTTCTGTATCTTTTTGCGCTTGCAGATCTTTCAATTGCTGACAGGTAACGCGTAAGTGACACCCAAGTCTGGTATGTTTAATGTCCATAGATGGAAATCACTTGCTATCAGGTTACATGTTTGCGTATTTTCCTGATTGTAGCATAAATATATTGATTAATCCTTTCAACTTACAATAGAAATTATAATAAAAGTTATATTGTTGAAAATATTGTACAATTATTGTACTTACACTTTATACGGGTTACTAGGGTTGTTAACACCGACTAGTGTTGTCGATAACGAGAATAGTAATAAGTAAGAAAAATTCTGATTATATACATAAACTGTTATCGAATGAGAAGTGTCAAACTATTACTAGAAAAAAATATAATACAACTATAAAAAATACATTTAAATGAATCAAAGAAGGCAAAATATACATATATTTTAAAAACATATACATATATTTAAAAAACAATTGAAAACGTATGAAAAATAAATTAAAGAATTTTGTATAAACTTATATTTTAGTGCAAGTTGGAGTAAAATTTTACTAACACATGTTTGTCATAAGTCAACCGTGAGTACTGGTTTTCAGTGTGAACCGTTGGTAAAGTTCGAATTTGAAACTATGAAAAAAAGCTATAACGGCATCTCCTTTGCTCACACTCTGAAGATATACCCATAATACACTCAAACAATTTTCTAAAAATCTCGTAGCTCCCAATGTTTGCTACATTTTCTTTTCCGCACCCGCAATACTTTTCAATCTCCCATTTCGTTCACGAAACAGGCCACTGCATTGCAGCGTGTGATAAGCCGCTGAGAATTGCACTAAACTTTAAACAGGGCAAACGATCTTCCTAATGTGCGATAACGACACGACTACCTCACGACTAAATGTCAAATAGTAATCGTTACGTGTGCCTAAGTTTTTGGACTTAGTTTGGTAATTACTATCGATGGAGTAATTAAAATAAATGGTGAGATATTGAACACTAAACTCTACCCTCGCTTCGGAAGAACTGTTATCAGAAAACAGTAGTTATTGTGACATAACAGTAATGGTTAGCCCTATTATCGTTATTATAAAACTGTAGTACATCACTATGCTCTATTGTCGATAATTTCCGCAGGATTTTTTTGGTATTATTTTCACACTGGGTTATATAATCGAAGTTTTAATACGAAATCCTAAAGTTTTTGGAAATATTTCAGCGCTTATGTTCATCAGGCATAATGTAGGATTGTAATGGCTTCAAACAAACAATCTAATCTTCCTCCTTTATATATTAGTAAAGATTTGGTACATATCAAACCTAGGTAAAAATCAGAATTTATTGAAATTAACTAAATTAATACCTATATATTTATAAAAATATCTACCGTAATAGGGATTGAATTCAATAAATTGCCTCAGAACTACCCTACACAACTCTCACCAGAGTGGTGGTCACTTTGACCACTTCTCTGATTAAAAGTTTGTCGTTAATTGAATGACTTCAGAACAATACTGAACTTCTGGGAAACAACTTTTTTGACCGAGCTTTATTTATTCAATTAAAAAATGTTCTGCCCCAAAATGTACGTTCCATCGTTGAGTTATATCGATTGACTAGCATCCGCCCGTTACTTCGTTCGCGTGGAATAGTTACTTTGGGCTAACCCGCGACTGCGTTTCTGTCATATATGATTTTTGCGAAACTTTAACCGTTTAAGGAGGAATGGAAAAAATATCCCCCGATTTTGAAACATTCTTCATTGGTGCTACGCTCCTATTGGTCTTAGCGTGATTATGTATGCCTTAAAGCCTTCATCGATTAACGAGCTATCTAACACTGAAAGATTTTTTAAATCGGACCAGTAGTTTCTAAGATTAGCGCGTTAAAGCAAACAAACAAACTCTTTAGCTTTATTAAGATTCAACCAATAATACGTTCATATATTATTAATTATGGTTAATTTGGGTCCGCCTGCGACTATGTCCGCGTAGTACCAATGTTGATAAAAAAAAAATAAAAAAGAATACGGTCACTTCATCCATCACCATATAAAAAAAACATATGTCAAAAATACTATTATGCATAATATTTCTATATTAGTATTAAAGATTTAAAAAAATACTGAACCAAACTAAATTAGATTAATATTAAATTAAAAAATATAATATAAAAAACGTAACTGGGGCATTGTGGATAAGCTATATAGACATCATTACCCCGCTAAATTGCTAAACGAAATCTGTATTTAAATTTAAAAAAATCCGTTTAAGAACTTTTTTGTATATCACCGGCATTCAAATATCTTAAACGTCTTGTATCACTTATCACCTAATTATCTAGTTGTGCTTTACAAAAGACAGGTTGCATTCAAAATGTCACCCCTTCTAATGGTGTTTATCTATGCATTAAAACTCTATGAAACCATAGACTGTCAAGCGGTCGTATAAAGCACAATAGATTACAATAATTACTTAATAAAAGCTATAATCTATGGTATTGTTACGAATAAAAATATAAGTGTGGACTAGCAAGTGATGAACTGAATAAATTTAAAATTTAAGATTCTTCAGGGGAATAGTGACCGGTGACCCTATTTAACCCCAAACTGGGGTTAGTTGGGCTGAGAGTAGGGTTGCCAGATGCATTTTCGATTATCATTTCATATGTTGTTCAGATTGTCAAAAAATACAAAAATATACCGACAATTCACCAACGAAAAGCAAACAAATCACTGAACTTTGATGTAAATTGAATTTTAAAACTTCACTGAACTTCTCAATGCTCAAACATATTCGATTCAGTGAAATCAAATATCAAATATTCGTGACGTAAATGTAATGTGACGAATTAGTTATGGTACAAATATTTTTATGGCTTCAACCCCTAGATGGCCTAGTACTAACCACGAATTTCTCGTTAAACTGAGAAAGCATAGAGCTCCATCACGCTGCTGGAACGATTGGTGAAGAATAAGGCCATAATATATATATATATAAAAACATATTTTAATTTAATTCAATCCTAATTTACCAAAAATGTAATCATTTTATTTTATTCTAAAGCGATACTTCCATTGTAATATTTATATATCACGACACAAAATTTCGACTTTTTAATGTTTTTTCAGTCTTCCCATCTGGCAACCCCCTGGACAAATACTGGCATCGAATGCAAAGATTACTCTCACCTATCACAATCTCTCTCCATTGTTCGAATGACCATTAATTTTTTCTTTAGTGTCACAACGGGTTCGTCTTCCCTTACACAAAAGTATAATGGTGAAACGGTATTCTTAAATTATATCCACGGGATTCATAACGGGTCAGACGTCTATCTTTAATGGGGTAAAGGTGTATCTATGGGTTAAGCGGCCGTTGCACAAAACGCATCGTAAACCTTTTTGTGGGGCTGTGTGTACTATTTTGTCTGGGTTCTGAATGTACTACGATCTAGGCTATCAAAGGCGTGGGAAAATGAAATAATAGTTTTTTTTATATACTATAAGTCACTTTATTTTGAATAAAGTATGAATCCCAGATGGTAAGTGGAAATGTTGTCTTTGGTTAGTAGGGAACATTCACTTAGAAGGTGGTTATTTATAGTAATCTTTAAAAAAAAGCTAATTATTACTAAGTAACTAAGCTATTTGACAGGCCGGTTGGTCTAGTGGTTAGTGAACCTGACTACTACACCGGAGGTCGTGGGTTCGATTCCCACGCAGGTCAAACTTTTCTGTGATGAGCAGGAATGTTTGTTCTGTGTGTCTGGGTGTAAATACCTATTTAAGTATGTATTTAAAAGTATATATGAATATTTATCAGTTATCTGACCACCATAGCACAAGCTAACGCTTAGTTTGGGGTCAGATGGCCGGGTGTGTTGTCCAAAGATATTTATTTATTATTATTTATTATTTAATAAATATTTTCAATCATCGCAAGGTTCTAGAAGGTCTAATCTAAAAATGCACGCTCCACTAAACTTGAATATTGTGTGACGGCAATACTTATTGCATTCCTTTTCTTGTGTGCTTCAGCAAGAGACTGATTGGTTTTCTGTGATACAGTCCTAAAGTCAGAGCTTTTAACAAAAGGAGGAGGTTCCTATTTCTCATTTCAACTGTATTAATTTCAAATATTATATTCATAATAATTTTTTACTGAGTGTACCTCTTCGATGGTTTTTTTGTTCGCAATTTTATGCTTGTCATTGAGTTCCGGTTAAAATAAACTTAAAATTAAACAAAGCGCCATCTTACGAGTAGTTTTTGAGTTATCCCTGATTATGCGTATTTTATTATATTTGTATGTGTTTATGTAATTTGATATTGGTTTTTTAAGCATTATTATAACCCCTCTTGGGAATATTGGGTAAAGAGTTTGCAGATGCATTTTTAGACTGGATTATCTTTAGTAAATAAAGTATATCCATTTCTCTTTTTACCAATAACTCGTACAAATCATATTACAGGCCATCAGTAATAATACCTATAGTGAACAGCGCTACCAGCATTTGGGGCGGATTTGTGGTATTCTCAGTGCTGGGGTTTGCCGCCGAGCGAGCTGGAGTACCAGTGGCTGAAGTCGCCACTGCTGGCCCAGGGTTGGCCTTCGTCACATATCCTGCTGCTGTCGCCATGATGCCGGCTCCGAATTTTTGGGCTATCACATTCTTTGTAATGTTATTCTTTCTTGGGATTGATACAATGGTAAGATCGGAATATTAAGTTCCTAAATTATATTACTTTATACGATTAAAATTTTGACCATGCCCCTACACCAAGATTCATATCTACAATTAAATCGATAAGCTAAGCCAGGCCTAACCCAGCTCAAGAGCACGATGTCTCCTCTTTTTCTCTCTGTCCTTCCGTCATCCGCTCTCTTCTTTCACCCGTCCTGAAGTGGAAAGTTAATGTATCTGGGGTCAGTTGCTGTCGTTAATGATCCCGCTGAAGCGGTACTTCAATTGTTTTTTTCTCTTCCCCGCGCGTGGGAGTCTATTACTTAATTCTGTTACGCAACACGTTAGTAATACCCCAGTCTGTTGTTGTTAATGTCCACGGACCGCGTTGATCACTAGCAAGATGAATTGTCTATTCGTTTGAATACTTATAACATAAAAAAGTCAATTGTGCTAAGGCTCTAGTGCTGAAATCTCTTTACCACTCATCAGAATGACTTTATAAATTAGGTACGAATTTGACCAAAACAAAACTCGAAGAAAACTTTAGGTAACGTTTCTTTGATTTCTTGTAATACTTTCAACATGTGTGTGACTTACTGTGTGGTTTGATGGTGTTTTAATGTCACTTGTTTCAGTTCGTGACGATAGAAGGTGTTATAGCGGGGGTGCTAGACGAGTACCCACAAACGAAACGTCACAGACATTTGATCACGTTTATAACCTGTGTTATACTTTTTGGCTTGTCCGTTATGTGCAATACAGAGGTAAGAAGATTTTCATCTTATATGTGGTGGTTATGTGCTCCTAGTCCGGATCAGTCGGAAATTATCGAGTTAAGTATCTGCGGATATGATCGAACCATCTTGCTGGAATTAACCGCCAAACGATTCGTCGTGTTCAGTCGGGAGTTTGAGAGCCAGTTCTCCTCCTTTTCTCCCTTCGCGTCGACGACTATGAGTAACGACGATGACTAAAGTCGTCTTTCTTCCTATTCTTCTTTTATCACCTATCATGAAAGGAAATGTTGTTTGAGTATCAGACGTCATTGGATATTGATTGCGGTTGTTTCAGCAATATTCTCTCTTCCCCGCCTATGCAGGTCTATTACTTCCTTCCTGGCAGGAAGCGCGTTAGTAACAACCCAGTCTGTTGTTGTTAATGACCATGAGCGCCGGTGATCACTCACCATCAGGTGATCTGTCTGCGTGTATACCTGCTTATCCCATAAAAAAGAGGGCACGTAAAGACGTCGGTCTCACAATCAGGTAGTAGTCATTTAGATTTGAGAACTCTAGGTGGCTTGTAACTTTCCGATCCGTCCATCTTAACTTTCCGATCACATAATATCAATACAAGCCATCGAGTTTTAAGACCTTCCACCATAAGTAATTTTAAAAGTAGGTAATCGTTCTTAAACAAGTCTTAATTAGCACACAGAGTTGTCCTACAACATTAATGTTTACTATATCAGGGTTTAATTATCAGCACAAAATGTTTACGAGCCATTAAAACTGGGCCATTGCTCTCAGCTTTCACAGCGCACTTCCTACTACTCTAGTTTTATAGGTAACTCTACAATTTCTCTATTTAGAAACTACTAGGGTCTGCCCGCGGCTCCGCCTGGTACCAATGTTGACAAAGAGGAACCTATGTCACTCTCTATATCATCAACTATCACCACAAAAAACACGTAAATCCGTCGCTCAGTTTCGTTGTGAAAGACTGACAAACACACACGTGTTGTTTGTCTGTGCAGAAGGAAATAATAATTAATTTGTAATCCTATGAATATTTATAAATGCGAAAGTTTGTGAGGATGGATGAATGCATTGATGTTTATTACTCCTTAATGCAAAAACTGCTGAATGGATCTGCATGAAATTTGGCACAGGGATAGATTATAGTCTGGAATAACACGTAGATTACTTTTTGTCAACATACCATGTGGACGAAGCCGCGAGCGGACCCTAGTGTGCAATAAACTTTGAAAATTAAGGGGTGCGCGTAGGATTAGCACCCTGGCTGTCGTTTGAAGGCCCAAGGTCAAATCGTTAGGCTATCAGTGTTTTATGCCTCAGAATATAAACAAATAAATATCTCAGAACAACTCATATTTTGTATTATGCCAAGACACAAAACAAACATTCCCGTTCATCACCAAAATAAATGTCCTGGTGAAAATAGAACCCACGAACTTCGGCTTAGCTTTCTTCTTAACCACCAGACCAGGGGTTGGAAACCCGCCCGGCCTCATAGGGCCCGCAGTCCACTGTAGCTTCCGCAGTGGTTTGCAGTCTACGACGCATTTCTTATGATCTTCTCGACGATTACACACGAAATATGGCCCACACTATCCTTAAAACATTTGAAGCCTACATATAAGAAAAGTTACCGTGCATTACATCAAAACGCCAGTCAGTAGGACAGTTTATTAATTTTTATTTCTAAACAGGGTGGCCTACATATCATTGGTCTGCTAGACTCTCACGTGGCCATCGCCTGCGTCCCTGTGGTGTGTGGGCTGGAGCTGCTGGCAGCCACCTACATCTACGGCCCACGACGACTGAAGGAAGACATTCTCTTCATGACGGGGAAGCCCTTGAAACAAATTTGGCTGATTCTGTGGAGATACGTTATTCCAGTTATACTTTTGGTAAGATTTGTTTGCCTTATTAAAAGCCCTGTGTGAAAATTGTATCCAGTTTGTAGGTTGCCCTAAGATAATTTGAATATTTATATTTTTACGTTTTCTTCACGTGCAAACAGTTCAATGGATTATAATGAAAATTTGCACAAATATAGATTTTAGTCTAGGATAACATAGGCTACTTTTTATCAGCTCATGACGCGGACAAAGCCGCGGGCAAAAAATAATAAGATAATAAATTCGCTTCAGGTGAACTAGTTATTGTGACAACTGTAACAGTTATTACACACGGTATCGCGGACTTATTATTAGATATTGATATCATCTGTTAAACTGTAGTACATCACCTTGCTCTATTGTCAATTATTTCCACAGTGTACCCGATATAAGGGTTTTTCTTCGTATTTTTTTCTAACCTTCGCTTACGTTGTCGGAGTTTTCATACGGGCTCCTTTTTTGAACATATTTTATAGTCTATGTTCATCAGGGATAATGTAGGATTCTAATGGTCAAATATTTTTTCAAATCATTTGAGTAGTTTCGGAGCCTAATTTCCTCAAACAAAAAACGAATCTTCTCTCTCTATATTATATGAATAGACCACCATATAAATAATACATTTGTTATTTATCATGATATTACGAATAATATTTATTTAATTCCAGGTAATCACTGTGTATGCTATGCGTGATGCGTCCGGGCTGGCTGGCTGGGGAATAGCTCTCTGTTCCGTCGTCTGTATTCCTATCTTCGCTGCTAAACTAATTCTACAATCAGAAGGAACTTTGCTGGAGGTTAATTTCTTAATACCTGGATACCTGGCAAAACCGCAGTTATCCATTAATACAATTGAATACAATACATTGTAATACGTAAAATTTAACACAAGCTACTTCAATTTGAATTTTACAGACTGAAGCAATTTCTATAATAAAAAACTGCTTCGATCGCTTTCGAAGATATTCTATTTTGAATTGAAAAACAATTTATTGAACGCCTTTTTCTTTGAATACTTTTCAAAGACTTACCTCTTTTTATTATCCTGGACAATACAAAGCCGATGTCACTTTTAAGATTTTATTTTACGTATTGGCAAAACAATTTTCAAAATAGAATCAGTAGCTTTGGAGTTGACCGATTACAAACAAACAAAGAAATTCTTTTTATAATAGAAGTGTAGAGATAAGAATCGCGTGTAGGATTCCAATGTAGAGCCCCAGTATCTATGATATTACACACAATTATAGACTCTATACTTATACTATTACGGTTGTGATGAATAAATTTGTAGTATACTTAATACTTTTCGTGTTCAGCGCATCCGGAAAAGCTGTCGGCCAAATGAGGAATGGGGTCCATCGGATCCCGATACCCGCGCGCGCTGGGATGCAATGCGTCAAGAAAAACGCCACGTTCCTATGAATAATATAGAAGTATTTGTACCCAAAGAACTTTAATGCTTATGGTCCGCTTTGATCTACAACGAACTAGATGTCGATCAGCGACAAAATTGTGTATTAACAAATGTAAAATTCTCAGTCTGTGATGATGTGGACTGCTCTTTTATATAGCTCCAAGCACAGACAATATAGACAGATTTCACGACGCAAGAGTTGTATAATATATAAATAATAGTTTATAAGTAATTTATATTGTCATTAGAACTAACAAATACTCTTGTTCAAGTGAAGGTATCTAATATATGTACATGCGGGCGGATTTAAGCTTTGATTTTGTACGTGAAGCGTTATCTAGATTATTGTAGATCGAAGATGATCCGTGATCTTTTTGAAATAAAAATCGATTAAAAACTGTGTGTTATTTTCTCCCTTCTATCGTAAATATAGTTATTGATATAAAAGCCTCGTTTGTTTTATGGAATCAGAAAATATTAATTTTGAACGTAATTTTTAACGATACTTGTCACGTTATTTGAAAATCAAAATTATGTATTCACTTTCTTTGTGCAAAATAAACATAGTATATCAAAGTTAACTGTTTGAAAATTTGGTACAAAAATATCAGTTTAATATCTTGATAAGTAATTAGGCAAAATTCTAAACGCATAAATAGTCCATCGTAGAATTTGTAGAGAATTTATAATAGCAATATTTTCAGAAAATGTGAATTAACTTGGAAAAAAAAACTCAAGTGCTTAACGTGTAGTTCAATGAACCCTTGACAATATAATTTACAAAAAACCGACATAATATCTTTAATAATACTACTTATATGGAATAATCTATTTTGTTTTAGACGTAAACATCTATGGTTTTAATCATGTTTTGACGTCTTTAAAAAAAACACTTTTTCCAGACTTCAATAAAAAATGTCAGTTCTATAAATTTTTTGTGACTGAAAACACGAATATTTCTAAATTTATAATTAAACAAAATTTTTGTGTAATGTTCATGTGAGATCTATACAATACTCAACTTTTTGGCGTATTACATTTTAAATTCTTAGTACGAGTAGATCCTGTAATAAGACAAAATGCCTGATGATAAAGACGAGAGTACTGACAAGGATAAGCGGGTTAAAATACAGGTAACACGATAAAATACTGAAAAGGATTCACTTATGTGCATTTTTGGGTTACGTTTTGAATTGAGGACATAATTTTTATTAAACTCTGAGGACTAAACCCTTATCCCTCTACCCTTCTGCATTCCCGACTTCCCCCCTTTTCTCCTTCTCTTTACCACCCGTCCAGGTGCTATGCATCCAGGCCTTTACCTGAATTTAAGCAAACTTGCAAAAGCACGGTCTCCTTTCAGATATTTTAACAACTACGAGAGCATTTTGAACCTTAAAGATACTATTGAGATGGGACCAGATTTTTTCTTAAAGCGATTAAAACCAGTGAGCTCAGGTGCGCTTATTGCCCGCCGGCTTGTGATGAGTATAAGCAATCGACTGATGTATGCATCAGCGGGCGAATCCAAAAAGTGGATTGATGGCCAGTGGCTAGTGGTGATGCTACTGTGCTTCCGAGGACTCAATGGTGAAGTCCCAGTTATTGTCAAATAACATTCTTGACGCCTCTCCCGCGGCATCCCTTAAATTCACTTTTAACTCATCAATCCCCTTGGGACCAGAAAAGGCAGATCCAGGGTCTACATCTAAGACCAATTTTTTAATAGTGTAAATGATTAACTATATTAATTACGCTAAAGGTGGAGGGTGAAGATGAAATCGGTGAAGGAGAGTCCGGAAGGAAAAAGATGAAAAGATTCCAACTACCAAATATGCCAAGATGGTGGCAGGCCAAGATCATTCAATATGCGTAAGTAATTTTGGTAGTAAATGGGTTTTTCTTCGATCAATAACACAATTAGATATCGGGTCAGCGACAAAAATGTGGCTTGACACATACCAGCTCACATGACACTTAGGCTGGTGTTTTGTTTAGTTCGTTTTTCCAACAGCCACATAAGCACATTTAACGATGCCGCATTTAAAAAATTTATAACAACCAACTACATTTGTACAATGGGTGATAATTTAACAAAGATGTATAAGTTGCAGTTCTATGGGATGCGTAATGTAGTATATTCTTGATCAAAGTTATTTTGACTTCAAAATATTGCTTTCAAGCGTTCTTATAATGTTTTGTATTCTATTCGATATATTCTACTATTTCCATGTAAGTAAAACTTTTGAAACTAACTGTACCTACCTGCTCGCAAATTATGTTGTTCCATTTTTATCAATACTATGAAGGATTGGAATAACTTGCCTGCGTCGGTGTTCCCACCCACGTTCGATTTCCACCATATCATATTTAATTAAATAAATAAATACATATATATATATATATAACTTTTTATATATTTAAAATGTACTTACATAATCCACGAAAATTTGAGTTTAAAATTATATATATATATATTTCTTTAAACTTTGGACAACTCACACACGGCCATCTGACCCCAAACTAAGCGTTAGCTTAAGCTATGGTGATCAGATAACTGATA
>DWJZ01002126.1:0-20446 GCA_018249125.1 Asbolis capucinus
CTGTGTGTACCTTGTATTTCCTAATTAGTAAAAACTGTAATTTTGTTATCGTGTACAATAGACCGGTGTACAATAAACCGGCTACACAGCGGTAATAGCCTAGTGGTTAAGAATTATTCGGGTTAACCCTCCTATTCGGAGGGTCCGGGTTGAATCCCGAGGCGCGCACTTTTAACTTTTCGGAGTTATGTGCGTTTTAAACATATAAATATCACTCGTTATAACGGTGAAGGAAAACATCGCTTCCACCTGCATGCCGGGAAGTTTGCAAAACTCAAAGGTGTGTGAAGTCTGCCAGTCCGCACTTGGCCAGCGTGGCGGACTCTGGCCTTACCTTCTCATTCAGAGAAGAGACCCGTGCTCAATAGTGGGCTGTGATAGGTTGACATGATGTACAATAAAAATAATTCATTTTTATTTTTTTCTGATTTGTTTGTATCAATACAAATTTATATGTAATATGAAAACAACTTTCATCCCCCTATTTTCACCCTCTCATGCCTTTTTATCTCAATAAAAAATTGCATACGTTCTTTCTCAAGCTCTCATCTATTTCTATGCAAATATTTAACAAAAACGGTTCAGGTTTTGTGCCCAAAAAAAAAACTTAACAGACAGACAGGATTACTTTAGTATTTATAAAATTAGTAATTATTACAAAGGATTCAATTGAAAAAAATCGGTATATGAAGATGCAAATGTTCATTGCAACCCATAACAGTCCCACTGCTGGGTTCGGGTCCCTCTCACCATGCGTGGGCTACAGGCCATAGTCCACCACGCTGGCCAAATAGTGTACGGTCAAAAAATGCTAATAATGCCAGTTAATGCATAAACAAGTACTGCATTCCTACATGCAGCACAGTTGGTTCGCTATCCCAAGGATTAATTTGTGATTCTACGGTCGTAATGTATTTTGACTTTCACACTATTTAGATCACGTAAAAAAGGCGAAGCGTGAGACAATAATTTCGTGGCATGCTAATGTAGTCGTAGGTGTTGAATTGGACCTAATCAGAATCTTCTTAGTGTAATATGGTTAATCAAATGTAGAAATCATTTCGATTTTCTCGACAATATTTATACACATGTACACACACATATGCAGTCACACATATGAACGCACACACAAATATACGCACATCCTTTTAGTTTGTCTATTTGGGGACCTTAAATAGTTTGAATAGTTCGATAATTAGATACCAGTTTTCGAGTCCAGCACTCAAATAAATATAAATCATAATTTTGTTATTTAGTTGTTTTATAAGTTAGAAATAGAGGGAAATAAAGTTATTTTGATATAAGCGTGAAATTCTGTATTATTAATTGTGTTTTTTTTTATTCCAGCACCGACAGCTAGTAACCAAACAGCTCTAGAACTCTTCGAAGGTAATAACATAGTTTAATTTATATATTTTTTTTATTTCTTTATTACATATTAAATGATCCAATATGATTGCGAATTCACGGTTCGAAAATAATTTCAATCATAGAAATTTGTCAAACTGAGATTTTTAAACTGTAAATTAAAATGTTTAAAATTTTAAACAGTCCAATCCATTAGAGCTAGAAAGCTAAACTTTTGCACACAGTTTATTTATTGTAAGATTTTGCATACAGTTTATTTATTGTAAGATTTTGCACACAGTTTATTTATTGTAAAATTTTCCACACAGTTTATTTGTTGTAAAATTTTGCACACAGTTTATTTGTTTATTGTAACTAAGGGTTTTTATGTAATGTAAAAAAGTTTTGTTTTTTTACGAATAAATATGGCCTTACGTATCATTAATATTTACAGATATATTTTGGTATATGTGTGTTACAAGCATTAATAAATTTACATATTTCCAGGCCCATCTGAGGGTTGTTACTACAACTTCCAGCACTATGGCGAGGGCGACCGTATCATGACGAACGAGCCGTGTCTGAACTGCACCTGCCACAACAGGATGCTCATGTGCTACTTGAAGGTGTGTCCCTTCACCAAGCCCATAGGCCAGGACTGCACCATCGAGAAACGAGCGGACCAGTGTTGTCCTATTGTCACATGCCCGGACGGTAAGTGTCAAATATAAATACACAAGTGCAATATTCATACACTTTACATGCCATAAAATAATAATGTAGATAATTAATGTAAATTTGTTAATTATAAAATAGTTTTACTTTTTTTTTATTATCCATTTGAAAATATGTAAATTAATACAAGATTTGGAAGAGTACGCTTTAATACTAGCATTTGACCTCGCTACAGTTAAATTTAAAACACTGTTATCCGACTTCTTTTTTTTTCAATCTGTGATTAGGGCTTTCTTTGTTTCGCGGGATATATATACCCTATGGCACTCTTTACTATAATGGCGATAAACATTTCGAAATCTGTCCAGTAGAATTAAAGTTTATCCATTACAAACAACGAAATAAATTGACTTTTTCTCTTATAATAATATAAACATGCAGTTCATATAAATATTCATATACTTCTTTAATTATATAATCGAATTTAGAATTGGACGATAGACTTTTTGCCCAAGGAATCGAATAATCGAGATTTCATTGCATTGTATAACTCTGATGTTTTCAAATGACAGGTAAAAGGTTCATCTGTATTTCTAGATTCTGGTAAAGTTATACCGCTTAATTTCTCAATATTTCCCGAGACTACGCACTGTAAACTTTCAAAAACAATGTTATAATTTAAACATCCTTTCAGTTCCAGTTGACCTACTCACTTCAACATCGACGTCATCACCAGCTGAATATGGAGCAACTGGACTAGGCAAGGTGGACAAATATGGTTGCAGTATTCATGGAAAATATTTCCCCGAAGGCTCTAAAGTACCTCCGACCCCAAACAAGCCCTGCGAGCATTGCTACTGCATTCGTAATATGACGACTTGCGTGATGCAAGAATGTACACTGCACGTAGATGGATGTACCCCGATCTATAACAAAGACGTCTGCTGTCCGGTTCGATACTCGTGTGGTAAGTGTCCTGGTGGTTTAGAAAGACCTAGACCACAATTCACGCTGTTATAATGCAGGTTGGAGGAGTTAGCAACTAACCCAAATATAAGAAGGCCTGCGTTAAGGCCTAACAACTGCCACCTGACAATAACAACCAGTACCGACGGTTTTTGTCAGGCCGCCCGAGACACGAGAGCACATGAAATATTTGTCATAAATTTCTGACTATGTTTGTTGTTGTTAACTAATCCAATTACATTATAATTGATACAAATGCTAGGCTATGTTCGATATGGATGCCATATTTATATTTCTGATGTAGATTAATCTAGCATAATCGTATATACAAGCGATGGACGTACGTAACATATTATCAAGTTGTTACATTTGGCTTCATAAATATTGTAAAATAAAAATGAGACAACTCGCTAGCACGAACAATAGAAGACAATAGTTTTGGATAATAGATGAGGCTCAGCCCCCTAATATTGTACATCTTTAAATTTCCATCTTTCAATTTCTGTTCCAGATCACCTAGACGATGAAATGTTGCTGCTAGATGACATGACTACAACTGTGCGACCTACGCCTGGATTCTTATTAACAACCACAACTATGCCATCTGTTACACAAATAACCCAAAACTGTGTCCATGATGATCAAATCTTCGCAGATGGAGCCTTGATAAAGACTGAAGTAGCTTGTGAACACTGTTACTGTATGAAAGGAGATATTGTGTGTGTTGTCCAAGAATGTGGTACACCCATGGAAAATGAGGGCAAGAATTGTACTTCTCTGCCTCCTCGCCAAGGTCAATGTTGTCCCGACACTTACATTTGCGAAGGCGATGAAATTCTAACAGAGCCAACTACTAGTGTTACTTATGAAGAGTTAACTACAGTGTCACCACCAAGGAGAGTTGAGGGTAGTGGATACAGAAATGAACCTGACGAACCCTATACTGAAATACCCGCTTTCGAGGGTAGTGGTGAAGAGCATTCGACAACTTTGGACTCGTCAGATAATTTCATATCTCAAAAACAAACACCGCAAATTATAGACGAAACATTTGCACCGACAGAGGAATCTCTAAAACCTATCCTGACTACAAGTGAGCCAGATAAAGAACAAAACACAGTACCAGATGATTCAAATAAAACTCCATCTGATTCTCAATTATCCAGCACGACCACAGTTCCTAAAGAACCATCTACAACTGCACAACCCAGTATCGCTGATAGCATGAAAGAAACGGATATTACTGAATCTAAAACAACAAGCACTGACTATCTTCCGTCGGAGGCAGATAGTACCGTAGTATCCAAAGATGATGAACTTATAATAACAACTGAATCTGTATCACACTATACTAAAGATGAAAGTAGCACAATTACTGAAAACCATCCAGAAGTAGAAACTACAAAATCACTTACTGATCTTGAAGAGGTCACCACCCAACAATCACACCAAGTACCTTCAAGTTCTGAAGCCAGTAATGTATACAAAGAAGATGATAAGCTAACAACTTCTGAGGTAACGCAAATCGATGAAGTTTCTGAACCACAAGAAACAACATCTAAGGCACCTAAAGATGACTCAGAGGATGATTTAGATAAACAGGATGTCTCTGTTAGCCATGATAAGGAGGAAGAAATATCCCAAACTACAACTGAAAGTAGAATTGAACAATCAGAAACGACGTCAGTAAATCCAGTTGAAAATGAAATAAATGAAGATATACTCCCACCAGGTAGAATTCCAGGAGAAGGGGATTGTCTCCTTAATGGAATAACATATAAAAATAGTTCAAATGTTCCGAATATTAATAACTGTCATTCCAGCTGTAAATGCGTCAGTAGTATTGTCAAATGTGACCCGATAATATGTAGTCCTCCGCTAGAATACATGGATAATATGAATGATTGCCAACCTATATACGATACTCCAGATGCATGTTGCCCTACATATATATGCAATTCTCGTGAAACAATTCCACCTGAATCGCATAGTCAAATGTCTGGTACGGAAAGTCCAAAACCATCAGTTGTAAGTGAATGTTATGGTGATCAATGTGAACCCGATAAAACTAAACCAATTTCCCACGAACTATGCAACTCTGATGGTTGTAAACTTATAACAGACGATCAAGATAAAGAATGCTTAAATGGAGTCTGTGGAACTACTGATATAGGTACTCCTCCTCTAAAACACCCCGAAGCTTGTAATGGTGAGAATTGCATGCCTTCTGACGAAATTTGCACAGATGGAAAATGTCAAACATCATCTACAAGTCAAACTGCTTGTGACAGTGAAAATGGATGTCAGCCTTCTGAAGCCTGTGTAGGTAATAATTGTGCAGTTCAATCAGAAGGAACAATCGTTCAAGATAAACTCCCAATTTGTAATGATTCAGAAGAATGTAAAATAACTGATGCATCTAAATGTGATGGGCCAAATTGTGATATTTCGGGTGTACAAGTGCCAGATAAAAACGTAGTCCAATCAGAATGTAAGGAAGAAGACTGTGAACGCAAAGATTATGCGGATGAACACAAGTCACCATCGGAATGCTCAGACTCCTCTTGTATTGCACAAGGAATAGAAGGTGAGCCAGGTGATATGACAACCGAAACAGCTTTAAAAGATAAATCACATGAGGAATCAACAACTGAAAAGATTACAGATGCATACACAAAATTACCGGAATCTCAAGAAACGCCTTCAGACGAAACATTGAAGGTGACTCACTTCGAACCAGTAACTGAAAATCAAGACGTTGGTCAGGAACATTCTACTCCTGGTAAGTCTCCAGTAGAGGATATAAGTCCAATGGTTACAGAAAAGGAACCATCTTATACAGATGATTTTGATTCAAATATAACAAAAATGGAAACTATTACAGAAACATATAATACACCAGAAACTGAAGATCATCAAACTCTTATCCCCGATACACATACTACTAAGTCTAAGGAACATGTAACAGAACCTATTGAAGACATAATGAAAGAAATATTTACACACTCTCCATTCGCTACGGGAGACGATAAGTATCCTTCCGATTTGCCTAAAGAAGACACAAGTGACATACCAACGGAACCTTTCGAAGGTTCAACAGATACATTGGCTATTGAACCACATGATCAGAAAGATACAGATCATGTCACTGAAACGAAAATTGTCAAAGATGATACTGACGTACATGAAATAACAACTGAACCAGCAGATATACTGGAAACAACTCCTGAACACTTAGAAAAAGATGTATATGAACAGGAAATCACTAATAAACAAGAAGTATTCACTGAATCACCAAAAGAAAAAGAAACCCCGATCGAAACTCAAGATAATGTGTATACTGAGTCCCAACAGAGTGTTTCTGTAACCGAATCATCTGCAACGTTATTGACTGAAATGACGTCTGAAGATCATATTGGAGTTCAAGTAAAAGATGACGAGGAGACAACTACAGGTGAATATGATACAGTCACGAATATTCCAGATCAAACAAGTTCAGTTTTTGATATGAAAGAACCTTCAGAAACACATGATTCTAAATTAGAGGAAACTACAACAAAGACAATTCTCGATGAAATAGAAAAAGGTCTTATTTCGACAGAAAGTCCTAATGTATTCACAGAAGTTATTTCGATGGGTACAACAATCCATGAACTACATAAAATTGATGAAGACACTGAGTCTCCTCAAACCACTGAAATCAAAACTTCACCTGCCACTATTGACTTAAGCAGAGAAACTACAGAATCATCTGTTGAACATCAGGAGGATCTTAGTGTGCCAACTGATATGTATGCTACGGTTACGGATAAACAGGATGCTTATACAAGTGAAATTCAGGAACATGTTACTCCTGATAGTTCAATAGTACATGCTACACAACCTTCAACTACGGAAAAAATCGTAGTAACGCAAGCGCATGACATTCCCAGCACTCAGGAAGATGAAACAAATTTGGCCGATGACTCACCTACACCTACAACGTTGCAAGGAATTTCGATGGAAGAAATTAGTACACAACAACCTGGAGTACCAACAACAAATATACAAGAAATATCTTCAGAAACTTCTGGCATACACGACATTCCTTCTCAGACCGTGTCTGATAAATTAGAGGATCAAACTGATATTCCGAAAATAGATGCAAATGAAGTAAGCACTATTAAGCCCGACGAAACATTCTTAGATGACACTAGTCCTAAAGAGCCTGTAGTTATTGAGCCACATGAAACAAGTACTTCCACAGATGCTATACCAGTAGATGAGGTTGGAGTAGGAACGACTATTCCTTCAGAATTATCTGACAAAGATCGTGAAATAACTACAAAGTATACAGACACAGAAACTGGGCTTAAAGAAGAAAGTACAGCAATGCCGGAAATGGATTCAACAAGATTATCAGAACTTACCACGCTGCACGGTGAAATGGATAAACAGATTTTAGAAACTTCAACTATCGCTCAAGAAGAAAAAGAAGCAGTAACAACAGAATATTTGCAACAACCGTATGAAGACAAAAACGAACTGCCAGACTTTACACAAACTCGCGATCGAACGCAAGAACCTTCTATTGGTGAAAATACCTTGGCTCCCACAGTATCATATACTGAAGGTTATAGTGATGACCAAACTGTCCCGGTATCAATAGATGAAAGCAAAAAAGAAAAACCACAATATACTACACCCGACACTGTATCTCAATTCACAGAAAGACAAGAAGCAATGGTAACACACGATTACGTAACTAAAGGTTTCGAAGAAGAAATCAAAGCCGTAGATGCCAGCGAAGAACCGCACGAGCTTACAGAATACACTGCTTCAAATGAAATGGATGTCCAAAATGTTGTAACACTTGCCACTGAAATAGCAACTCAATCTCAAGATACAGAAACAAAATTAGCTCCAGAATTCACTGGTGAAGAAATAGCCAGTACGCCAACACATGTGCTCAAAGAAGAAAAGGAACAAACAGAATCTCCTATGTCGCTTGTCACAGAGCCGTCAGAATTAGAACATTCAGAAGATGCTGATCATTCTATAATCGACAAAACAACTGAAGTTCCTTCAGAAAAAGTGCCAGGTGAAGAAAAGATAGAGAAACCTGACTATGACACAATGCCACAAACTACGAATACAGAGTCTCCTCAGTTACAAGAAACAGATTCTAAAACCCCATCTCATATTTACCCAGAAACAGAAAGCCCACCAGAAAGTTCATTTACAACTCCATTGCAAGAGTCCACTACAATAAAAGCTTTAGATATCCATGAAAATGAGAAGACGCCTTCAATTACTTCTACTGATGATGAAAAGTTGGCCACAGCTACTGAAAACCTAGACATCATGCAAACCCAAAATCCTGTTAAGACGGAATCAGAATTGTATCCAACAGACATTTCATATGAATCTACTCCTGGAACTCCAGTTATGATTAGCTCAGAAGAATCACGAGCTACAGAAAAAGAAGAAATAGCTACAGAATACACAGGAATATCAGATTCCGTAACAACTGTGTCATACGAACGGGAATCTCATACTAAACCAGAAAATATACCAATAAAAGATCAAACCGTAGATACTACCGAACAACCTCAAAATAAATTAGATGCCACAACAGTAGAAAGTATTACTTCAGAAATTTTAAAAGAAGAAAATGAGGATACTCAACAAACTGACAAGACAGATGACATTAAAGATAGTGAACATATAAGTCCATCTGAATATACAACCAAATATCCCGGATCAGAAGACAAACCAGAATACACGCAAACCGGTGAACCAGAACCAAGTAAACAGGAAGAATACACAGAGGAGCCAGAGCAACCGATTACTAGTGAAGCAGAAACTTATCCACAACGACCAATTAGTCCTGACTCTGAAATTCAAAGTTCTGAAGATATAGATCATGAGAAAACTACTGAGGCAGTCCTAATTTCTGACGAAAATGGTGTTACAACACCCAAAGAAGAATCAATGGCAGGTATAACTGATTTACATTTAATTACTAGTGACATCCCAACAACCGAGAGCTCAGAGATGTTACCCATCGAAGAAAGTAATAGACGTACCCTTTCGCCTAGTCTCGGAACTATCCAAACTGAGCAGTATACTACAGAAAAACAAAAAGTTACTGAATTGCCAGAGGTGACAACACCTCTGGAAATGGAACAAATCGATATTTCTCAAGAAACGCCCTTGAACGAACCTGAAAAGGAAAGCACAGTTACAGTGTCTATCACTGATGAATTTGATCATGCGACCTCATTACCAACAGTAACGGAAGATAATCTTCACATGGTCAGTGAAACTGTGCCTTCCTATAAAGACGAAAACTTACCTCCTGTTACTGAAGGTATCGAGGAACAGACTATGGCTGCGCATGATATCACTTTAAAGCCTGAAACTGAATACGATGTCATTAAAGATATTACAACTGAACAACCTCTAATAATGGAAACAGGAAAGGACGTAATTTCTGATAAAACAACAGTTCACGAAGATTTAATAGATGTACCTCTAGATACCCAGTCTACAAAAATACCTTCCGAAGACACACTAGTTCAAGAGTCACCAACTGAAAGCTCGGTACCCAAAGAAACTAAAATTTCTGAATCAACGACAACTGAAATTTCAGTACCATTAGTAACTGAAGAAGACTTATCTGTGCCAACAGAAACTGATGTATCTGTTTCAAAAGCAACGGAATCTTCCACTATAAAAGAAACAATGGAACAAGAATTTGTAGTACCTGAATTAACTGAATCTTCTGTACCTAAGGAAACAGAACTTGCTGTATCTGAAGTTACCGATGGTTTTGTACCAAAAGAAACTGGAGCTGATGTATCTGAAGTTACTGAAGCTTCTATATCTGAAATAACAGAAATTTCTGAAACAGAATCTTCTAAAGTTAAGATTCCTGAAGTGACTCCAGCCTCTGAAACTGAAACGACCGAAGGTTCTATGCATGAAATAACAGATGTTTCGGCTACTGAACCATCTAAATCTAAGACATCTGAACTTTCAGAAGCTTCTAAAGCAGAAGTAACAGAATCTTCGGTCTCTGACATAACAGAAGCTTCGATACCTGAAATAACTAAGGCAGTATCTGAGACAACGGAACAAACGGAAGTTTCTGCAATCAAAGTAACCGAAGTTTCTGTAGCTGAAACTACTGATAGTTCTGTATCCGACATGCCGGAGACTACATCTCCAAAAGAGAATGAAAATGAAATTAAGGATGGAGAACCTGAAGCTATAACATATAAACCAAAGGACGAGGAATCGAAGATTCCTGTAAAAGACTTAGTAACTTCTGAACCACAACACTCTTCATCAGAAACTACCCCGTATCTCGTTGAACTCCAAGAACATACAACCAAAGTTGATGAAGAGGTGTCGTCAGTGCCTTTGACTGAAGAAGATAGAACGAAAGCTCCTGAAATTTATCAAACTGAACGAGGTGATCAACCATTAGATAATATACCAGATAAATTTACTCCTGAAGACTCTCATGAGGAATACACAACTAAGGAAGTCTTTACCAATAAAGATGAACAATTAACTACTCTACCTCCAAAACAAGCAATTGATTATACTGAAAAACTTCCCGATAAGACTGATACTGTGACTGAAGAAGTTTTAATATCGACAGAATCTTCAATTTCAACGCTATCAAATGCAATTATCACAACACAAAAAGCATCTTCCGAAGATAGTTCGACAGTTATAGTGCCACTCGATGACCATGATAAATACACGACTGCAGGCTTGGTAATCGAAACAACAACTGATAAGAAAGATATCACATTAGGTACAGAAAAAACACCAGAACATGAAGTTATGCACGAACCCACCTCTTTGGACGACTTGCTAGTTCCAGTAATAACAAAAGCTACTACAATACAAACGCCAGAAGAACTCACGACAAATCTTCCTGTAGTAGATAAATTTACTAAGCCTGAACCCAAACCCAGTGAATCGTATTCTCCTACAACAGCATCTGATTTATCTAAGCCAGGATTGAGTGAAATCCTACCATCAGAAGAATTGCCTTCACCAGATTTTCCACCTAGTGGATCTACCGGGTACGGCCAAGAACCCGACTATGTTGAAGAGGATCAACCATTTGGGCCAGGAACTTGTCGCTATGGCGGTAAAGTTTACGTATCAGCTCAACAAATTCCAAGAGATGATCCCTGTGATTTCTGTTTCTGCTTTAGAAGTGATATTATTTGTTTACAACAAAGTTGTCCACCTCCTATTCATGGATGTCATGAAGAACCAATCCAAGGATTCTGTTGTCCGCGCTATGAATGTCCAGTGTCGATGGCGACAACGCTCAACGTTACGACTACAACAACAACCACTACTACAACTTTGCCACCGCACTTCCTTCCTCACGCATACAAGGGCGCCGCTCAGCGAAGAGGATGCCAGATAAAGGGTCATTCGTACAAAGTCGGCGAAGTAGTACGGGCTTCATCAGGGCCATGCTTACATTGCACGTAAGTTTCTTCCTACGTAACTATTTTGACTGTTTAATTAAAAATTAAGATGAAGGTTGTATTTAAATAAACCTATTCTCATTACAGATGTGGAGGAGACGGGCAGATGAAATGTGATCCAAAGGCATGTACGCCTGAACCAATGCTACGACAAATGATTGCGGCTGCCGTTTCTGCCAAACGACGAAGGTGAAATACCATCTAACTTTCACCAACTTATACACGAACATCACAAGGATCAAACACCTGTGTGATAAATTTACTTATGTATTCTTCTATGCACAAGAATAATGCTCAAATTTCGCGATGGTGTAGTTTAAGATTTCGTGTCATATGTAGTAATTGATATTATTAATAATTTACTTCTCACAAAATCTCGTGGCACGCACAACTCAATTGTCAATGAATTAACTGTGACTGTGATTAAAATAATTGTATGTATAATTTTCTGAATCAGATTTACAATGTTTGAATCTTTAATTAAGGCTTACTAGTAAATGTCATTTTTTTACAAAAATCAGTGCCAAACGATAGTTCTAGGTGAAAAAAGCGTTTTAAGCGAAGTATTCATAATTTTACACAGCGACCGAAACGGAGCTAAAAATTGTGTGTTTGTATGTGACAAAATGCTTCGTGGGTCCCATTAGATCGCCGAAATCTTGACCATTTTTACAAGTAAACTTAAAATGATTTACCGATATAAGTTTAGTCAATTCTTTATTTTTACACGATGTTACATTAAATATCTAGTATCGTGTAAATGTAAGGTCAATCTTAAGGATCCCTGATGTTGTAAATGCCTTACTTAATTTGTAATAATTTATATATTTTAGGTGTATAGTACTTAAGCCATGTTTTGAGACCAGTGACTATTTTAATTTAGAAATAAAAGGTCCCTCAAATCAAACATGAAAAGTGCCGGTCGACGCCAGGTGTTGGCTGTAGCCTTGGCCGACGCTTTTCCATCTTTCACGTTTTAGAGAAACCGACATGTATATCTTGTTTTCTATAATTCGTGGGAGTAAAACTAGCACTTACCTACTACTTAAATTATAAGCATTTTGTGAAGAACTTTTAGAAAATCACAAAAAATAATAATGTAGGGTCTTTTATAACTTTTGATATAAAAAGTGCTAGGAAAGTCAGATTTAGATGGGTACGAAAGTTCTAAGGACTGTTGCGAACGTCTCAAATCGAGATAGACGAAAGCGAGCGATTGCATTAATTCGTACCAATCTTCTTCTGTTTATGCAGGTTGTAGTTATATTTTCTTATTTATTAAATTTTATAGCAATAGTATTACATATTTCTGCAAACCATTAGCGATTTGTTGAATTATTGAAAATAGTTGAACATCGTACAAACCTTTCAGTTCAATTGTAAACACAACGTCAATTAAATTCCGTTAAGTTATCAGTGTATTTATGTTTCACGGAAAACATGCTATGGTCTTGCTGTCTGTACAACTGTGCAAAGGAGATTTAAATAAAATATTTCAAATAAGAAAATGACTTTTATTCCATAACTTTCCTTTATTATATACACGTATATTTTTACTTATATCTACGCCTTAAACAGCTCTGCTTTTTTACGCTCTTGACCATAGATATTATATTATTTTAACGTTATTTGAATTTCTTTTCAAGTATTTCTTTATTACTTTATCAATTGTTCGTTTTTTCTGTAACTTATTTAATTAATTAACGCTTTGTTCATTACCATATTCTTATCTCAATCCATGCTACCGATTGACAATAGTATTTACTGTAAAAGTACAAGGAGTGTTTTCATTCAATGTAAAATCTCGATTACATGTACATTGCCGAATCAATCGATAAACTTACATATATAATTACACTTAACCTCAGGTGCTGAGGAGTGCTTGAAAACCAACCTTAACCCCACAACCACGACCTATTGATGGACTCCTACTGAGCACGGGTCTCTCCTCATAACGAGACCGAGTATACTGATCCACGCTGCTCCAATACGGATTGATGGAGCTTAGTGAGTAACTCGAGTGTTGGAAGGCCGCTCGGAGTCTCGTAATATATCTTAACGATTGCTGTCTCTCTATCAAGTCGGCTTTACTTGTCTTCTGAAACACGGAAGCATCTGTGATATTTTTACCACCATCGGTCACCATACCTACCAACCGTGCCCGCTGTGGCATAAGTTTTTCGATCGCTTACAATCGAAATAGCTGGGCCATGACCGCTTTAGATAATACTAAAATTCAAGATAATATTTTACATTATTGCGAAGGAACATATTAAATTAATTTAATCGTTTCGTGAAGCCCACCTAGTTAACTTCCACCTTCTCACTTGAATCAGGCTACAAGACTCTTGTTTCAAGTATTGCATGGTGACCATGACCACTTACCATCATATGATGCAACTGTTGCTTTGTCAGCTCTCCCAATATGAATAACGTTGAATAAACCTATCTTAAAACAATGAAGGAAAAACAAGTCTTTACAGTTAACAAAATCCTCCATCGGATATGCCGTTTAGTTGCCTCTTACAAACGAGCTAATCTATACTCGTCCAAATGTTTTTAATGTTCAATAAAATAAAAGTTAATGGTTGGAATTTGTTCTTCAGTATCCTGCGGCTATTATAAAAGTATCCTTATATCTGATTTATAAATTCTTAATATAATCTGTATACATACTTAAAAATAAAACTGTACGTTCGTTCGTAAGAAACAGATTATATCTTCTTCTGTATAAGAATATTATGTCGAGTCAGTTACAAGTGGATACTTAACTATAAAATATTTAATCATACTAAAATAACTTCAGTTGAACCATTTAGATGTTAGTATAACAAGTCGAAGCAGGGATAACCTAACGCTTTGAACTTTGGTCTCTCGAACAGGAAGTCCTAGGTTCAAATCCTGCGTGCACCACTAATTTTCAAAGTTCATTGCGAATTAAAAGGTTAATTATCATATAATTCGATGAAAAAAATATCGACGTTTTATCACTTGTAGGGTTAATATAACTGAAGTACATCAGTAACTAGCTTCGGATTATTCAGGCAGATGCAAATTATATAACGCCGGCATAATGGCCATAGAACAGAAACATGAAGAGTGCACAGACTATTAATCATACAGCGTACATATTAAATTACAGAATTCTACAACAAACGTAAGACAAAATGAACTCGTGAAAGTTACCATAAAGTTCTGGAAGCTGTGTGCAGTCAATCCATCCTTGACCAGCACGAGGACTTCAGCCTAAACCACTCACACAGTGACTTCTTAGTTCTTCAGTTCTCTTCAGACCCGAGCCCAGTAGTGGGATATTTATAGGTTGCGCAGAAGAAAGTAATAAATTGATTTTCCGATAGCGACACCTGGTAGTGTCGAAGACACAACAAAGTTTAACAATTGTTTCAAAATATATAAAATACAACGATCATTGGGAGTAATAACACTGAAATACTAGCGATAAATATATATATTAATTAAATAATACTTCGCTAAAATCACGTAATTCCTATACATATATAGATTAGATTGTTTATAATCATATTAAAGCAATAAAATTATAAACTACTTTACTAGATATACGAAGCAGCGCTGCTATCTGGTACAATAATTCAACACTATTATCAACGAGACGGTTCTAACCACAGATATCCGAGCAATGTAGTGCAGACACGCACTTGTAGAGCTTCTATCTGTGAACAACAGATGGCGTGGATCTCAAAAAGCAACGCGCGTCAATAAAATACTTTATAACCGAAGAAAAACGTAATGTTAATATTTTTATAATTTAAATATAGTATAATGAAAATATTAGTAGAGTATAAGAAATCTTTAACATGAAATCGTGAAGTTTATAACAGATTAAAAATTAATGTATTATTTTCTAATCATAAAGATAAAATGCATGTAGCTTAAACAATTATATTTTTTTATTATTTATTTTTTCATGAAACATATTTTAAATAAACATTGAATCCTGTTCCATAAATTAGTTCTAAAGTATTACTTAACTATGTAAGCATACAAATTCACAGCAGAACGTTTACAAAAACTTTTTAATTAAATTGCATTTCTAGTACGTATACTTACAGAAAACAATCTTAAAGTACCTCCACAACCTACATATTCAAACAGTGTAAATACCTGTTCCTCAAGTTGCTGCTACTCTCTTCAACTTTTTGTTCAATAATCATAACATGGAAATACCATTTGGATGACGCATACATAAACATTGCTTACTAGCTGACCAGGCACACGTTGTTCTATGAAAATACTGAAAATTTGTGAATGTGGGTGGAAGGTTAAAAATTGGTAGATAAAAAAGGGTAATTTTTTTATAACTTTTAATCTTAAAAAATAGAAAATAAACTGAGATGAGACTACACTAATCACCTAGCACTATGAAATATACTTTAGGACCCCATATAAACACACATAAAAAACATAAAGTCGATTGAGTCATTTCGAATCTATGTATTAATTCGTAGTTGGTGGAAATTGAGTTTAGGAAAATTAATGTTTCCCCATACAAATAAATGGGATTGTCTTTGCCCATAAACTATGGGATACTACAGCCATTTAGTAGAACTGATGCACGATTTATGTTTACAATGAAAAAATATTATTAGGCGACGAAGTGCTTCTGGCTAGTTGAGTTACTAGTATAAGCAATAAATGTTCTTAAATGACAAATTACATTCGAGTCTATATGTAAAACCTTAACTCTAAATTCATTCTCTAAGTTCAGGATTTATAGAATAATGAAAACGTAGTAATAATTACGAAAAACCTAGTACTAATTACGAAATACCTAGTACTAAATACGAAAAACCTAGTACTAAATACGCGGTAGATACAGCGTACTCATACTTCTAAATTCTTTAATAATGCGATAATTTCTTATTTCTAAACAATACGTCCTTAATACTAAACTGTACCATAAACATAATAATTAAGCAGCTCTTAAAATTAAATAGGGCTTATCCATATTTTTATAACATGCTATTTGTTGCCTATGTAGAATTATGTACCCTCAATTTGAATAACGCTGTCTCTCTCGCACTGCTTCTCATTGGTCTAAGCTATCTCGCTCTATTCCATTACTTTTATATTGTTCGCTAACTTTCTTGTTTGTATAAGCAAATACACGTATTTGAAAGTTTGTAGATATATTAGTAGCTTGTACTGTAGGTGTTATATTAAGTTGATATGTTTTCAGTACGACTTAAGAACAATTTAACTTAACTTAAATGTTCACGCTGAGTTTAGTTTAAAATATTATATTGACTTCAATGTGGAATATATGTAATAATCTGATTATAGTTATAAAAAAAATTACAAATTATTAACAGAGCTCCTTGGTAGTACGAATTATAGAAGTTTTGTAGAATGTTCTAACTTTACCAATGAATGACGGTTAGTGGCAAAATTTTCTTACGCGCTTTCGTACCTCTGAGGGCACGTAATGCCAGCGGTTTGTTATTAAGGTCTCGATTGTATCAGATAACCGTCATTAAATCTCGTCGGACGGGCACGGAACGGTACTTGGGTGAAGGCAATGACCAATTCGTATTGGATATGATCTAAGCCTCCTCAGTGCTGAGGGAGATCTGTGCTAAATCCTATCTATGTATTCACTGCTGGGCTCAAGGTACAGTCCACGACATTGGTCAGGTACGGACTAGTTAAGTCCACACATATATAAGAACTCTCAGAAGTGCCGGTTTCCTCACAATGTTTTCATCACTAGTAGGGTTGAAGCCAGATGAAGAGAGGCTGTCCAATTCGCTTAAATTAATACGTAGAGTAAGTTTAAAATTCATTTAGAAGTTCATAAGAATTTTCTAACCTAACCTAACCTGTTCCGAGCGATCGGTTCATGCGTTGGTTGCTACTGAAATTAGTCGGCCCGATGCACTGTTTTCATGAAACCTATTAATTCATATTAGGGACCAGTAGGTCACTTAACAAGAGTCCATGTGTAATGTATAACATTAATAACATGATAATATTTAAAAATATATAATTAAACTACGTTTTTATTGATACGTATAACAGTATTGTACTGCTGTCTGTACATGCAAGGTGATAACGGCGTGGCCATCATGTATTTTTTCCTTTCCTGAAGGCGCCTTACAATTTTTAAATAGATTTCAAAAAAGTAGTATGTCGTCATTTTTGCCACTAGCTTTGTCATCTTTTGCCACTTTTTGTCACAAATTCACTTCCCGATTGGGTCCGCTGTTGCTTAACCTTTCCGGTCATTGAGCGACACAAGCTGTACTGAGCAGCATGGGGAAGTTTGATCTTGATGTATAAGGATTCGTCTTCTTTGAAATGTATTAATTATTATTTTCTTTGTTTTTATTATATTTTGTAACAATGAAACACAGAGAAAACAGATATGTAGATTTTTTTGTAATTTATTTATTTTACATTATTTTAGATATTATAATTGTTATACATATAAAAAATTTATTGTAATTTATTTATTATTATTATTTTACATTTTACGTTTTATTATTATTTTACATGTAATTTTTTTTTTGTAATTTATTGATTATTATTATTATACCTCACATACCTTTGAGAACTTTAGGAGAAACTCTTAGCAGTGCAGGTTTCCTCAAGACGTCATCCTTTACCGTAAGCAAGTAATTATAAACTTCTGATACGCACATAACTTTAAAAATTAAACGTGTTTTGAAAATGGAACCCAGGACATCCGTTGTAGAGGCCACACCACTCACTTCTTATGTATGATAAGGGAATATCAACAAGCTTTACTAAAATATTTAAAAATTGTTAAATTGTTAACCGTTGAGGAGTTCCCGTGTCTGGAGCCGATCCTTAATGTAGTATCAGGTCATGCTGATCATAAAAATGCATTGTCATCTGGACTGAAGCAGTATGCAAAATTTCAGCTCCGTAGTGTAAGACGAAGTGGCTCTAAGTAAGCTAGGAAAATTTGACCCGTAACAAACAAATATACTGATATATGTATGTACTAATATACAAACATACACTGAAAGTTAAATAAAAGCTTGTAAAAGTACAGTCGAATTGAGAAAATCCTCTTTTTAACGTACTTTACTAAACCATGACCATGAATAGCTGGCTTCAACCAATTAATGGCCCACTATTGAGCACCGGTGTCTCCTTGTGACTGAGGAGGCCTAGAACATACACCACGCTGCCCCAGTTCGTGGAGAGGTTATTCATCAACCCAAGTGTCGAAAGTATCTCAGCCCAAATGCCTGTGACAAGGCTTGATGACTATCTAACGATAGAAACCGGGACTCCACAGGACGCAAGCTATAATTTTTTTGTCAGCAGTAGGGGACATTGAATTTTAATACTAAAGTAGATATCGAAAAATATCACTGTACTGTCTATTTCTGCTTCAATAGTCAAGAGTCCATTCCAGGTGACCTTCCCGAGATGTGCTTCTCAGTGTATCCTATCTAAAAAATGACTAGCAGGTTGGTCTAGTGGTCAGTACGCCTAACAAGTCAGCCGGAGACATGGGTTCCCCCACCAACAAAGTTGTCTGTTCTGTGTCTGGGTGTAATAAAAAAATTACAAGTCTTTATTTTAAAATAGATATGTATGTATTGTTAATCTGTAAGTAAAATATAAAAAGTTTTCAAAATAGAACAGTAATTATTAAAATTAGAAAAAAACTCATAACTTCAAAATTATAAGGCACAATTTACTGTGGGTACAGATGTGATATTTCTCAGGCATCTGTTTACAAGTTATAATTTAACTCCCATTTGTACAACATTTAGAGCTCTGTTGAAAACTTGGATTTTTTTACAGATTATACATTTTATTTCTCGTAGTCTAACACATAAGCTACTTTTAGTCAAGACACTACACGGACGAAGCCGCGGGCAAAAACGAGTAACCAATAACATGGATGAACGTGAATATTGTCATGTACGAATTATTTACAAATTAAAAAAAAATCGCGCAATCAAAATAGTCGGATACAGGCAATTGATGATCGTCTCCAATGAGCCTTTAATAGTTTTTTATTTGGCATAAGCTCGCGGGCCCGCGGAGTCCCTGCACCGTCGCGGCGCCGCCCCGCTCGGCTCGCGGTCTCCATGGCGACCAGCTCAAATGACGTATCGATCCCGCGAGGGGGCGCTCGCGGGGTGGCGCCGCTCCACCCGACTCCCCCAGCCCCCCAACACCCCTACCACCACTCGACCGTTGGCCCATGCAAAATGACGGATGTAAAGTTTGGATGTACCTCCTTGGAAGGAAATAATATTTTCATTAAAATGAAAATGAGGTACCTAAGTGATGTTTTTGATATTTTTTCTCCACCGTGTTGCGTCGTGGGTGCGACGCACTGTTTCGACGGAACTTTTCTTAATGATAATAGGAAATGTAATGACAAAACACGATATTACTATCTTATTAAAGATAGGTACTGCTTTTGCTACGAATTACTAAATGATAGAGCATTAGTTCTAGTGAATAAGTTATAGTAACTACGAAGGTTTTATATCCCTAAAGATTGTATAAGCTTACTACCTGCCACGTATCCTGATGCCACCAAAATCTCAAAATCCTCACATGAGAGCCTTGCTTCAGCGTGCTCTCAAGGGTCAAGAAACCGAAACCAGGTTACCAACCAGCTTCAATGATTAAATAGGACTTTCTAAGGCACAAAACACACAGCAATACCATTAATCCGATACACCCCAACTACCAGACTGTACATAAAATCCTTATACTTGAATCGATATTTTACCACATATGTTCTGGAGCCATTATATTTTTTTTACCATAAATATGTTAGCGTTTGACTAATGGTAAATGTCGATGAAGTCTTTGATGTTAAAGCGCACTAACTTAGTAGAAGCCTATTCACTCTCGACTTGAAGACATTTACATTGGAATGAGAACACCGACGCGGACAACTGATTCCAGTTCCCGGT
>DWJZ01002127.1:0-20439 GCA_018249125.1 Asbolis capucinus
CACAGAACAAACATTCCTGCTCATCACAGAAAAGTTTGACCTGGGTGGGAATCGAACCCACGACCACCGGTGTAGTAATCAGGTTCACTAACCACTAGACCAACCGGCCTGTCTGATGATATAGAGTGAAAATGTGTGTGTATTGATTTATTTCTTTAGCTTATGCATAAGGCTACTAACTCATCGAATACGTGCCTATGTCGATGGGCGTTGGTAAGGTTGGTACCTCGAATTCCACTCGGTTGTGAAATCGTCATTGTTATTTCATTGCATTGTATTTTGTGAAAACGACAAATGTGTGAATGAACTGTCGAAATAATGAGCCTTTGAGCTTAAAATGTTAATTGACCAGTAATCTGGCTTTTACTGGATTTTTTTTTTGGGCTATTTTGGTGTCATTGAAAGTATCAAGAATTTTCCGTTCGTCAGCAGTATAGTCACATTGTCTTACGAATTGCGTGGTTAATGTTTCCCGAAGTACAGTGATTGTTTTGTTGTACTGACATTGTTTTCCTGCTACCCTTGTTAGCACAATCGAGAATTATTTTGAGAAGAAATTGTGCGTCTCATCCGAAAGGTACTCTAAAAATTAGCATTACCTTGATGGCTGGAAGAAATGTAACGAGGAACCCGGACTATAACCTAACAAGTTAAAAAAATATATATTACAACCTGTTGGATATATTAAATTATATTTTTTTTTACCTGTGTAAAAGATGTTTAATTATCTGTGCTATCATGTCTGTGGTCTATTGTCCTTCTCAATTTAAATTCTGTTCCGAATGCACGGGTTGATTTTATTTCCAACCAAAAGACCTCTTATTTTTCACAAACTTTGAATTGAATGAAAAGAATTTTTAAACATTAAATTTGTTTTAAAACGCTGACATTCAGAGTCTCTGGTGTTTACACTACAATGTGGTTAAATGGTGTTAATTTGTAACCCATTTTCTTAATTACGTAAATGCTTATGTTCTCGATACTACAAAATTAAGAGGTATAGAAATCTCGCCTGCCAAAGATTAAGGAAGGGTAAATAGTTCATTCAGTTATGGATTTTCCTGAAACACTACGTCTTATGTATCGTATCGTGACGTAAATACATATGTCCGCCATTACGTGGCTTGCAAGTCAATGATGAAAACATTCATCCTTGTATGCAGTATATGGTGTAGGAAGCTGTGTATCATCAGGAAATATGGTTTCATTACATTTGTACGGACCTATTCTAGCTATGTTGAACTTCAAAATGATATTTTTTGCTGTGGTTATGTGTAAAAACTGGTCTCCCTAAGGGGCGTATTACGTAAATCTGAAAAAAATTCTGACATATTTTTTGTTTTTGAAGCCTGATTCTAAGTGTACAAACAAAAAAGCCCGTTGTCAGTCATTGGATACAAAAACAGAGGTGTCGTAGTACGTCATATTAACGAGAACATCCGCAATGGGCCTTCTGTTTGGCTCATTTCGACCAAGCGGGAGATGGCTCGTAAAGTGGTGTTTCCGGAATTAGAGCGCTCTGCGTGGGAGCCGCGGCCCGCGGTCTGCGGGCGGGGGGCGGGGGGGCGGTTCACGATCGATTTATCGCTTCTGGTTCAGCTGTTACTCTGTATAGTCTGTTTTTCGCATCCGTACAAATCTTGGAAACAACTTTTGTGTCAAATTAATATTTTAAAAGTAGATTTTTACGTTATTTTTCATTACGTTATTATGTTCACGTTATTACGTTTACGTGTGATATTGAAAAGTTGTTCCTAAAAGTGTGCTGTTAAACATGTTATTTTATAAGAAAACTGTGTCATTGTCATCCAACTTTTTTGCTTACAACATTTGTACAGATGAGAAAGCCATCCTATATGTATCGTCAGTTTTTTTCTTGCAGTTTTTAGCTTAAAACGGACTTTTAGTAGTAACATATTTGCTGTTGTATAAGAATGAATAACGGACTGCCTATATACTCTGGGGGCACGGTAGTGGCTCCGCCAAGTCAGTCAAATAAGAGTGAGAGGCAAGGCCGTAATTTTCTTCAATCCCCCGTAATATGTCGTTTTATAATTTCTGAAAAACGATGTTAAAGTATAATTTTATTTATGAAGTACCGACAAAAATATATTTTATGCAAAATATTTTATTTATTACTTACTAATATTTAATAATCTTACAGCCTATATTATAAACTTACAGCCAGGTACTCTTCCATATTTTACTTATAATGATAAAACGTTTGTTTCGTTGCAGGTAATTCGACAATAATGAAAATAATCAGATGTTAAACTCGAATCAAGGTACAGTGGGTACGTTTTAATGATAACTCTAAAGTAACTGGATATGAGGGTCTATCGCGAGTTCTTACCACTTAGGCGTAACTTAAACCATCTAGGTTTTGTATGGGATCGAAACATCTAAGACTTCATCACCACTTACCATCAGGTGGGATTTTAGTGAAGTATTTAGTTACATGTAAAAAAATAGACCCATCTGGTCGCTAAATTGGGGTTTGCTTTTACGTTCGGGGTCATTCAAGTCAAAAGTAAATGGGCTTGTATTAAGTTTGTGCGTTTTACCATCATTCGTCGCCACTTACCATCAGGCGGTTTCGTAGTCGAGCGCTAAAATATTTAATATAAAAAAAAGTTATTCATTGCAATCAATGGGAACGCGATCTTTTAAAAAGTTATTATTTGTTACAGGGAAGTGAGAGGGGTTAGAATAACACATGACGTAACATTCCTTTTTTTTAGGATTTATAAATATAAATATATTTTGACTAAGACTTTCCGGTACTTTGTGCTAAAGGCGATTTTTACCTATAAATATTTAGGTGTTTAGGGAAGGATAGGAACACAAAAAACGTTACGATGCGTTACGTGGAAGGAAGCTTCGAAATCTAGAAAAAAAATTGTTACGTAATACTTTAACGCCCCCTTCCGCCACCGAGTAGTAAGAAAAAACCCGCACTCAGCCCTCTGGTAACCGCTGTTTTTGTAATATGGCCACGTGGGTAACCTCGTCGGCGACACGTAACAATAACAAAGGCCGTGTCGACTGAAAGATAATCTTTTTCATTAAAACTGTATCACCAGCTGTGAATGTGGTCTATTCAAATTTACTTCCTTTCTGATTTCAATCAAGCTTTTTGTTCCAATTTTAAATTCGTCATCTGGTTACCTTGGTTACTTTGTTTCAGTGTGAACAGTTGCATGCACTGTATTTTATATTGTGATTTTACTTTATATTGCATGTTTCATGACTTGGCACGGATAACGGCTCTGTATCACTAACTTAATTTATTAACATGCCCAATATCTTTTTAAATTGTTTTTTATACTTGAACTTGCATGAAATTACTGTAAGCACATGTATTGTATAGGCGGTCGTGTCTAAAAATGCACCTGCTTTCGACTAAATTAACTTATTGCAACATTTTACTTGTATGCGTGCGAAAGAGGCTGTGGTGCTACGCAAAACATCCTTTTTATACCACCTGTGTAAGTGTACGTAAAATGTTTGCAGATGCATTTTTAAAATGGATTACCTCTACAACGGATTCCCTTGTACCTCATATACTTATCATTAACTGTTGTGAAATCACGTTTTCATCACCGAGTGATTACTTGTTACTATGTAGATCACGGTAACTGAGTGTGTATGTATGTATATATAAATTGATAAACCATGTATACGAGTAAACTCTGCTACTGAAAGAAGATTATCTGAAGAAAGAACATGATGTGATTTTAAAGTGACCAAGATATTAAAGTGACCAAGATCAGTTAGACCTTACGTCTGTGTTCCATGTCACATCAGTTATTATTAGTTTCCCAACAAGGCCTGCCGTATTAAGTTTATTCGTATTGGAAATTTACATGGAATAAATGATTTAAGAATAACGAAATTAATAATTCGCATTTGCGTTGGAGAAGTGTGGAGTATGATCCAGGTTCCTTAGTTAGAAGAGACCCGTGCTCAGTAGTGAGTCATCAATTAAAATCAGAATGGGAATGCATTGTAACCTTATTAAAAACAAAATTTTTGTTCCCTAATGACTGGTTGTGTCATTTTTAAATTGCATATCTAATTGTTCTTTTTCAAGTACTTCCCCAATATTCAAGAGTTACCGTGGTCTATAGCAGTACCTTGTGTGCATACTCGTAACACTGTCTGACTGAGGGTGGGTTCGATGTTCTTCTTGCAGTTCCCGTCATTTAACTAAATGCATGCTGCTGCCAACACCGCTGTGCACTAACACGTTGCTATGGCGAACGCCCAGGAAAAACGTTTCCATCTGCTGGTGAGTCACAGAACCTTGATATGGTAAGCGGCACGAATCATGAGCACAATTGAACAAGGTATTTTACATTTTCGCCTAATATATGTACAGCACTCACAGGATAAGACGACGAAAATTACTATAATATTGATGGTTGCGACTTATAAGGGCCAACAATTTGAGCATATTCACTTTTTAAGTTAAACCCTTACGTTATGCCCTTATATGGTTATATATAGTAAATAAGGAAAGTTTCATTAGCTTCAGATGTTTACAAAATATATGAAATTGAAACTTCAAGAACTTGCGTCGAAAGTTATTATTTTGCACTATGTTCCTTATCCATAAGAGCTCATCGATAGGAACCAATCGTGTGCTACAACGGCGAGCGACATCAATCCGACCAATGGAAGTGCTCACGATTCGTGCCACCTATATTATTGAACTACCTACGATCATCTCGTGTTACCACGTGAGTTGTCAGACCTCGCCTCGACAAGATATGTCAGAGTTTGACACTTAAATTAAAAATAATGTAATGCCTTTTTAACCGTCTTCAAAAAAGGTGATCGGAAACCGACTAATTGTAGTGATTGGAAATGTAAAATATACACTTAGAAGTAATCTTATAAAACCTTTCAAACAAATATTTTATACATCTGTGTATGTATGTATATTTGTTTGTCCTAGGTCTTTCTCACAAAACCACTTATCTTACTGTAATGAGGTGATCATAGGTTTCAATTGATATACTTTTTTTTTTTTGATCTCACGTACTGCACTTTTTATAGCATTTTTGAGTATTTATGTTTTTATTATGAATCTATCTACCAAATCATATCATAACGCAAAACTTCAGTAACTCTGGGGGCACGGAAGTGCCCCCGCCAAGCCTAGATTAATAGGTTTCGCCATAAGCAAGTTTGCTCACAACTACAACTACAGGACCTTGAGACAAATCTCTTTTGTGTGAACATTTACGCGATATTTATGAGAATGATGTTTATTGCGGAAAGACAGACGCCATATTTTTCTGCACCTGTCATAATTTTTGTACTAGGGTTTTGTGTGAACGCTAACAAAAAAGGCATTTGTCTCAAAGCCCGGGGTCGTTTAATATACCGGATTGCAATGAATATGAAAACAAACAATGAACATAGATATTTATGTTGACTGTAGGACACGTGAGATGGATGACTAATAGGAATTCTGTGTAATAACATACAGTGGTCGTACTGTACTTAGTATCTACATAGGTATAAATATGTACTGCTGAACTTGGCATGTGTATATATTATCGAGTTAAGAGTTTGTTTGAAGGGGCTAATCTCTTACTAGTCCGAATTATTTTAATTTATTAACAAGGTTTATTAAAAATATTTATAAAACAGAAGCTTTAATTATAGATCCATGACACAAAGAAATACACAAAGTTTTATAACTGTATTGTTAAACGCGGAGGAGTTCCCTTGTCTGAAGCCAATTCTGAACGTAGTATCAGGTTATACTTTCATAAAAATGCATAGTCATCGGGAGGAAAACTTTTTTATTAATAATTATTATTATGGGTCTAATTAAGCTTGCACGATTTGACCCGTAACAAAGAAATATACAAACATACACTGCAAGTTAAATAAAAGCTTGTAAAAAGTATGATTGTTCATTTACCTAGGAAGGTTATAGAATGTTTTACAACACAGTGGCTACTATTTTATTAATATACAATGCTGGTGAATCCGCAGGCGGTCCCTGGTCCTGTTATAAATGCGATAATTTGTGAGGATGGACTTATTGTTTGTTCCTTTTTGATGCAAAAACTGTTGAAATATGAATGAAATTTGGCACATAGATATATTCTAGGATAGAATAACACTATTTATACAGTTAGTTGATGGTTTGAAGAGAGACATAGCCTACTTTTTATCAACATTGGTACCAATCGGACCAAAGCCCAAACGGCTGCTAGAAAGTTTTAAAGGAGTATAAAATAAATCGACTTTAGTTTGCTCGTAAAGATCAGGTCTTCCGAAAAATGTTTTACTAAACAATGCGTTTATTAAACATTTCTTCATTAATATTATAGTTTAAAATGAAAACAAACAATAAAGTTATTGTCGTACAATCTAAATTTGTACAGTCTTAGCATTCTCTGTTGTTAATTGTTTTGGTTAGTGTATCGTTGAACTTGGCTGTCTTCATCCTATTTTCAGCGGTACGCCCGTTGCCTTGATCTCTTTAACATATTTCACGCTTAGGTCAATGTCCTGAGCCTCACATATGTTTGAGTCATTATTCAATATATTTTAAATAAATTATAGTAATATTATAAATGCGATAGTTAGTGAGGATAGACGTTTGTTACTCCTTCACGAGTATTGAACCGATCTGGATGAAATTTGGCACAGAGATAGATTATAATCTGGAATAAAATATAGGCTACTTTTTTATTCATGTACCTATCACGCGGTCAAAACTGCGTACGGAAACTAGTGGTCAATAAATAGTATTTTATTTCGTGGTAAATTAAAGTTTTGTTTAACATCAGATGGCCGTGTGTGAGGTGTCCTGAGTTATTTTGTATTTATTTATTTATTAATGTCAAGTTGGTATTGTTAATTCAATATTGTGTATCAATTCCATGTTGGACTTGACGATGATGATAGAATTAACTATGCGGTGACAACCCTGAACCACGTAGTTATAATAAATTTTCATACCCTTTAAAGTGTATTAAAGTTAACACGAACTGGGTCACAGATAGGGTTGCCTACTTTTAAAAAAGAAAAAGCTATATAAAATATCATAAATAGACACACATATTGAGGTATAAGAAAGAAAATAATTTAAACACAAAAAAATACGCTTTTGTAATGTTTAAATAAGTACTTAACTGTTTCTCATACAATTAATTCTGTTAAGTGCTGAAAACACTGATTGATATACTTTATTTTTTATAACAGTAAAAAAAATTATATAGCGTAAAACATATCATATTGTACATAACAGTATAGTTGGCAACCCTAGTTACAAGTATATAAATTGTTTTTACGTAACAATGAACTAGTTCCCTTATTAAAGGTACTCGAATGGGAACCTTTTGCAGACGGTATAAGGACTATTGTATTAATACACACTTGTATAATTAATGAAATTAACATAACGGTAATACTATTTCGCGGTAGCCTTGTTGATTTGTGGCACGCCTGTGTTAACTTTTGTAAATAATGTTTGCAGTTAACGTAAACTCTTTATTATGTTACTGGAAATTGCCCCCGGTTCGTTTCGGAAGAACTAGTTAAAAAAAGTAGTTATTGTGACATAACTGTAACATATGGTATCGCGAGTTATTTGTATTTTATTGATGTCCTCTATAAAACTGTAGTACATCACTTTGCTCTAGCGTGAATAGTATCCGCAGCGTACGAGATATATGTACGTACCTCGGCCTGTCAAGTTTGTGTGTCAAATGAAGTAACTTTTCAGTTTCACACTGACATAATTATTCTTAATTCTTATCATTTAAAAAAAACCGACTTCAAATGACAAAATCTATCCACTCAGTCAAAAGTTATACGGTAAAAAAGGAAAACAAAAATATTAAAAGGAACAATAGCTCCAAAACTACTCCCCAGAGGTTGCTTTAAAAAAAATGGGACCACCTCGCAAGCACCAGCTTTCGATCAATAAAGACAAGTATTATTTGACCGAAATAAATAAATAATAATAAATATCTTTGGACAACTCACACAAGGCCATCTGACCCCAAACTAAGCGTTAGCTTGTGCAACGATGAACAGACAACTGATAAACATACATGTATACTTTTAAATACATACTTAAATAGATATTTCTATTACACACACAGACACAGAACAAACATTCCTGCTCATCATAGGAAAGTTTGACCTGGGTGGGAATCGAACCCACGACCTCCGGTGTAGTAGTCAGGTTCACTAACCACTAGACCAACCGGCCTAGCTTACATTACTGATATGATCCTTTTATTCTCCTCGACTATACTCCTCAAACAAACAATCAATATATTTATTTTATTTTATTAGTATAAATTAGTGTAGACAACAGTATTTGACGCTTCTATTTCAATATCCCGTACATGTTTTTATATATCGTGCTTTAGAGTACGTAAAGATGTCTGCTAAATTGTTCTGGGGGTGTCGACACAGAGGGCTGGATATTTATACCAGAACACTCTACGCGAAGTGTGTGAGAGAGAGACACACACATTACATGCCACTAATTATAAGATGCCGGCGGTAAAGTAAAAGTTAATTTGTCTTTTAATATTTACGGACGTAATATTTTTGTAATAGGCTCAGACAAACTTTTTTATTGACTTCTGCCCATCAATGGTCTACCACTATAGGTCTCTCCTCATACTGAGGAGGCCTAGAGCATACTCCACCATGGCATCGCGTAATGAGGATTGGTGGAGGGATTAGTGGCCAACCCAAGTGTCGGATGTTTTGCCGCCCGTAGGCCTCCGACATATCTTAACGATTGCTATCTTCCGACAACAACCGGGACCGACGGTTTTATGTGCCCTCCGAAGCACGGAAGCGTTCATGAAATTTTTGTCACTAGCGGTCACCCATCGTCCTGCCGACCGCGCCCGCTGTTGCTTAACTCTTTAGATGGATTACAATGGAAACAAGCTCCTGGGCTATAAATGTTTCACATTTTTATTGGTCTAAGGCAAGGATGGTCAACCTTTTTGACGGTCGGGCCAAGTCGGAAAATTTACTAGTAATTCCTAATTAATTACTCTAAAGACTTGTGTGATAAAAGTACTCTAAAAAAATACTTGCGCGGGAAATTTAAAATCCGTTCGTGGGCTACATTAGGTCCCGTGGCCCTGGGGTTGAGCAGCTTTGGTCTAAGGTAATAGGATTCAACATTTTTATTACTGTTTTAGATTTCCTTCGTGTTAGAGGTCGGTTTAAAATTTATTCTGAAATGTTTCCATCAGGTAACAAATTAGTAGGAAGAAGTATATTAAACTTCTGTAGGGTAAAGCCTCTATAGTTGGAACCCTGACCGAGAGGGCTTCTGGGTTCAAACCCGGCGGATTTTGTGGCAAATTAGTGTATGTTCTAGGGCCATGGGTGTTAGTGACGTGTTACTTGTGTTGTCTATGCCAACGGCGTGTTGATATCCTTGTATGGGAGTAACGTACCCATTTAAGGTCTTAATTTTAACTTTAACTCAACAAAATTAGGTATATTACTTGTTGTAAATCTTGGTTTTGTAAAATTATTCTATGTTCATTGTATTCATAAAAATTAAATTTGCAAAAAAGTAAATTAATGTTTTAAATCAGGGGTGAGCAATCTTTTGAATTAAAGAGCCAATTCAAAATTCATTTTTACAAGAGTTACTTTTTTTTTTACTGAAATAAATTTAAATACTGAATCAAATCTACTAATCGTTTTAGAGTTAATATGTAATATTTTTATATTATTATGTACTTAAACTTTGTATGGTAATGTTATCTTCTTCTTCTGATCGAAAGCAGACGTTTGATATGGTACCATTTTCTTATAAGTGACCTCCAACGAGTAGTTTTGGAGTTATTGTTCCTCTTAATATTTTTGTTATTCTTTTTTACCGCATAACTTTTGATTAGGTAAATCGATTTTGACAATTCTTTTTTAATTTCAAAGGTAATACTTGTCCCGTAGTTTCATGGTACTTTAACCGACATCTGACGGGTGGTTTTTGAGGTACCAGCATTAATGTTGTTTATCTTAATATTCGTTATTAACTTTATACCAGGTATACCGATTTTTATAATTCTTTTTTTCAAATCAAATCAAATCAAATTGTCTTTATTGTGGAATACAGGTCTTATGCAAATAGAAAAGATCTTATGCAAATATAACTCCTCTGCATTCCCCCGACACAGGGGCATACAATTAGCAATGAAATTATAGCTGAAAAAAATTTAAAATTATTAAAATAATCACAAGAAGCGTGTCATTAATTAATTACATAGAAAAACTTTAAATTGCTACATAGAAAAAAAACACAAAAATATAATTTTGTCAATTAATACAAAATTTTTGTTCAAAAGCTAATACTTGTTGGATAATTGCTTGTAATTTTGAGCGACATCTAACTGACACTTTTTGAGTTATCTTTAATAATGCATATTCAACTGGTTGTGACTGTGTTGACAATAATAGTTTCATTGTATTACTTGTAGGAGACAGTTGAAGTCGGGTTTTTTTAAATGATAAAGAAGATATTATAAGTTATTAACAAATTCCTGCTAGGGATCATAAAGTCATTAGTCCCGGTTGTCAAATTAGTCATGAAGCCATGTTACAAACCTTCAGGGTTCATATCAGCCCTGGGGTCAAGAGTGAATAGGCATCAGTAAGTCAGTGCGCCCTACCGTCGTAACTTCATCGCCACTTGCCATCAGGTGGGATCGTGGGCAAGCGCTAACTTATTTAACGTAAAAAATATATGGCCACTAGCCCTTCATCGATTCGTAAGCAACTATAGTGCAATAGGGATGAAGTACTCTCAAGGGACTCTATAGTATATATATATAGTAACATACACTGTAAGTTAAATAAAACTTGTAAAAATAGCCCACGTCCGTTCGCAATAAACTTACATATTACTAAACCGATTTTCACGCGGCATCCACCAATAGATAGAGTGGTTTACAAGGAAAGATTCTTATAATTTGTTTAGGTTTTGTGTTAAGCTGTTTGGAATTTTATGATAATTAATGAGAAGTTAGGAATAAATTTATTCAAGTAGGTGAAACGCGGGCGGACTATTGTGAATGTATAAATAATAACGTACGTACATACATATACTTATGAAGGTTTTATCCAATGGCTTCAATCGATCAATGACCCACTAAGGAGCACGGGTCTCTCCGCATACTGAGGAGGCCTAGGGCATCCTCCACCACGCTGCTCCAATGCGGATTGGTGGAATGGTTAGTAGCTTACCCAAGTGTCGGAAGTTTGTTTGTTATCCGAAGCCAACATGGCTTAACGATTGCTATCTAATAAAAATAGGACCGGCTTTACGTGCCCTCTGAAGCACAGAAGTATTCATGAAATTTTAGCAACTAGCGGTCATCCATCCTCCTACCGACTACAGCCGCTGTTGCTTAATTTTTTCGATCGCTTACAATCGAAACAAGAGTATGAACACTACAATTTTTGACCAAAAAAATAGAGATAGAATAGCGTGAGAGCGTAGTATACTTTTTATTCCAATAAAAGAGTTGATAAAGTTGGTGATATTCTGTATGAAAGGTCATGATCGTCAAAGGCACCACGAAATTTTGCAGTTAATTACCTGATGGAATTTTCGCCTGTTTGGGAATGAAACCCGTTCCACGTCACGTGGGAGTCACGTGAAAAGCGGACGGGGTTTTCTAATGGTGAGTGATCATCGCCATCTGATGGTAAGTGGGCACCATTTCGTGGAGGTCCCCAAGTCACTCCGATTAGGGAACACGGATCCAGGGAGTTCGATCCACAGTTTACACGTAGGATGCAGGAAAATCGAACTGTAGAGGAACGACAGGTATCCAGGTGGTGGTGGAACCTGGCTTAGCACCGGTATGGCATTAACTTCAGCATTTTTAGGCTTTAGAGTGACGTTTAACTGTTGGTCCCGATTGTTGCCGTTAGATAGAAATCAAGCCACATCGAAGGCCTTGGGAGGCCTAGTTTGATTCCAGGCGCGGCGCGAGCAGGAGTTTATGTCACAGGTGAATGTATATTTTGGATTATTAATAAATATGTTTTTGTATTACCCATGTCACCCATGACATAGAGAATCATAAAAAATAGTTTTTTAAATTAAAACAAAATTAATTTATACTCAGGTATTTGTCGTCTTTTTTATATTCACCATCTCTGGGGCAGAAGAAACGGCGAAAGAAATTCTTAGCACATCTATACTCGTATTATAAAATTTTAATCATAAGACTTTTTAAAGCAACGTATTTTTTAACCATAGACGAGTTAGCACTTGACTACGATCCTACACGTTAAAACACACTTAGCAGACGCCTATTTAGTGCCCTTCAAAGCACAAAGGCGCACAAGAATTTGATTTGACAATTTTTCTTACAATTTAATTTCGACCCTCGTTACGTGATTGAAGCGACGAAAGTTCATGTACCTGTTGATAAGAGAAATGCAATTCAATGTCATTGCTACAATGTATTTTTGCCCTCGTATTATCACTAAAAGAAAACAGCAAAGGTCAATCAAGTTCCTCAGCTAGGGTATAAATACCCTGAGGGTTGGAGAAAGAGTACAGTCAGGCTTCAGCATCTATTGGCTGCAGGATGAAGGCGATTCTGCTCTTGATTTTCGGCTTCGCAGCCTTGGCTGCTGCCCGTCCAGAGATTGACGATACTTGGATCGGTAAGAACTTCTTTCTTTTTTACCTTAGATAAGTTAGCGCTTGCTTATATCCCGCATGATGGTAAGTGACCATAAAGTCTTCGGTAGAGCGCACTAACTTAGTAAATAGTTATTTACTTTCTTTGTCCTCTTTCTCTAAATAATTACTCTGGAAGTAATAATTATAAAATTATTTTAAAGTAAATATATATATTTTTTACTGAGTGTATATTTTTTCTAGATATAACTTTGCAATGAATATTGTAGATAATAGATATTTTTCAACTGTTTCATTTCCTTTTCTATTGGTTTTAAATTAAACTCACTGTTATGTTGCAATGTACATACATATTTTCACTAAGATATATTTTTATCAATATATTTAGATATTTGTTTGTTTCGAATCAAAATGTATGAAGCTACTGCAACAAAAACCCTTATTTTGCATATTATCATCTCCTTTAATTGCGAATTTTATTGAACTATTAATATGTATAAACAGATGAGTAACAAAACAATAAAATTGCTACATGCTACCAGGATATCATAATGTTGTAGTTGTTATGTTGCAATCAAACAAATAAAATAAATAAAGTCAATATGAGTTTAGTACTCATCTTTTAGAATAAAACAATAGTATGTATTACTCGTAATATTTTATTATCATGTAAACCAATCAAATAGGACGTACGTTCATTTAGGTACGTATGTACAGGTGTTATAGTTTTTGTTTTTCTGAGCGGAATATAGTATCATGTAATAGGGATGTACTTAATTGTATATTAATTGTATAAAATGTGTAAAAAATTGTGTACAATATTAAAGTTATAATAAAATGTTTGCAGCTGTTAGCATTGCCTTTTTTGCAAGCTTTTATTTAACTTACCTTATATGTTTGTATATTAGTATATTTATTTGTTACGGGTTAAATCTTGCAAACTTAAATATACACACTTCCTTTTACACTACGAAGTTAAAATTTTGCATTAAGATTTCGTCCTGATGACAACCCATTTTTATGATACGCATGACCTGATACGAATACTACTTTTAGGATTGACTTCAAACAAGGGAGCTCCTCAACGATTAACAATACAGTTATGAAATTTTATGTGTTTTTTCATATTAGGATTCTATCATTATTTCTTGTATTTTTAAATCTTTTACTAAAGCTAGTGATTTATATAAGCTCAAGTCTACGTTTAATGCTTCAAATAATATGTTTTAATAATCAATACACAGGTGCTTGAAATTAATCTGAAACTAATCGCCGCACAAAAAACTCTCCAAAGCAGACATATTCATATTGTTACAAAGATTATTTTATTTCTTAGCGTCTAACCAATTTAAATTTCGCAGTCAACATGGACGTGAAACAAAGGCAGATGTTTATTCTCAAGTTGCTGAACCACGTCACTGAGCCGGTGATGTACAAGGAAATCGACGACATTGGCAAGAACTTCAACATTGAAAACAACGTAGATCTGTACACGGTAGATCTTAAAGTTCCATATTAAAAAATATTTTTATTATTGTACTGAAATGTCGCAGAATATCTGAATTTTTTTGTAGCTAATACAGGTCAGATAGTATATAAATAGCTAACAGATGAATAAACTTTTTTCTTTATTTTCCAGAAAACCGATGTAGTCAAGACTTTCATCAACTGCTTCAAAATCGGATTTTTGCCACGTGGTGAAGTTTTTACTCTCAGTGTCGACAGACAACTGAAAGAAGTAATCACCATGTTCCACTTGCTTTACTACGCCAAGGACTTTACTACCTTCATCAAGACCGCCTGCTGGATGCGTCTACACTTGAACGAAGGCATGTTTGTGTACGCACTTACCGTAGCAGTCAGACATCGTCATGATTGCAAAGGAATCATTCTGCCTCCTCCCTACGAAATCTACCCATACTTCTTCGTTCGCGCTGACGTTATCCAAAAGGCTTACTTATTGAAGATGAAGAGAGGCCTCCTCGACATGAAACTCTGCGATTTCTACGGTATCAAGAAGACTGACAACAACGTGTACATCATTGATGAAAATGTTTACGACACCCGTGTTTACCTTAACGAAGACGACAAACTTAGGTACTTCACTGAAGATATTGATCTTAACACCTATTACTACTATTTCCACGTTGACTATCCATTCTGGATGCGTGACGACATTTTCGACAAGCTTAAGATGAGGCGTTGGGAACTTAACTTGTACATGTACCAGCAGATTCTGGCCAGGTATTACCTGGAACGTCTGTCGAACGGTTTGGGCTTGATTCACGAATTCACATGGACCAAGCCAATCCACAAGGGATACTGGCCTTGGATGATGCTGCACAACGGTGTAACTCTACCTGTGAGACATAACAACTACGTTTTGATCAATGACTACAATGTTGGACTGATAAATATCGTTGAAGGCTACGAAAAAATCATCAGAGATGCTGTCGTGAAAGGATTCATTGAGGTGCGCATATGTTGTATGCTTGATTTAATTTGTTTAATTTCTATCTTGACTTTTACTTCAGATATTTTAATAATGTCAACAGTATCGAGTTTAAATGTGTAGTTATAATATTCTTTATACAAATAAAAGTTATAGCTGCCAATTTATATTAGAAAACATTACATAATAAACCATGTGTTTCAACAGATTAATGGCCTGAGATTAGATCTGTTCAAGGCTGAAGACGTCGAAGTCCTTGGAAAGTTAATATACGGAAAAGTTGACAAAGTCGATCTCATGAACGTCCGTTATGACGCATACCGATACTTGTACATTCTATTGAAATCTATTGTGGGCTTCAACCAATACAAATCAGACAGGTAAGTTCGCTTTTTTAATAATACATAATAATTATTTTCAATTGGTTTTTAGAAAAAACAACTACATCTATAGCTTAATAACTTCAACCCATTAATGGCCCTCTATATAACACGGCTCTCTTTTTACCACTGGATCCCTACAGCATAGCATACCTCACCGAGCTATGCCAATATACATCTTTATATGTACTACTAACTATCTACTAAATTATTAATATAACGTATGTATATCTTTATTTTTTGTCTTGCAGTTACTTCGTCGTACCTTCTATTTTGGACAATTATCAAACCGCTCTTCGTGACCCGATATTCTACCAGCTGCAGAAACGCCTGTGCTACATCCTCATGCTCTTCAAGCTTCGTCTCCCCAGTTACACTAGGGAGGAACTTTACTTCCCTGGAGTAAAGATCGACAATGTTATCGTAGACAAACTGGTAACCTACTTCGATGACTACCTGATGGACATGACCAACGCTGTTGGATTAACCGAAGACGAACTGAAGAAGACGACCTCTGATATGCTCTTCTACGTCCGCAAGCGCAGATTGAATCACCAACCCTTCAAGGTCACTCTGGATATCGTATCTGACAAGGCTGTCGACTGTGTAGTCAGAATATTCTTGGGACCTAAATACAACCACGTTGGCCGTTTGATCGACATCAACATGAACCGCCTCAACTTCGTTGAGTTAGACTCCTTCCTCTACAAACTGAACACAGGCAAGAACACCATTGTGAGAAACTCTATCGAAATGCATAATCTGGTGCGTGACCGTATGAAGACCCGTGACTTATGGAAGAAGGTTAGTACCATAACCGATATGAGAGATTTACTGATCAAGGACTTGAGAAATTACCACACTGGCTTCCCTACCAGGCTGCTGTTACCTAAGGGTCGTGTTGGCGGTTTCAACTGCATGCTGTACGTTATTGTCACTCCTCTGAAGTTAGTCGACAATGTTGACATTTCAATCCTGGACACAACTCGCAAAGATCTCTTCGTGGACTTCAGGTCTACTGTTCTTCTTGACAAGATGCCTCTCGGCTTCCCCTTCGACCGCGTCATCGACGTCACTAAGTTCTACACCCCGAACATGAAGTTCCTCGATGTAATGATCTTCCACAAGAGCATGGTGTGCGACATGAAGACCCGCTGGGAGCGTTACGTGTTGAAGAACTACAACCTGTTCACCAACATGAATGTGGTTGGAAACTATGGAGACTACAACATGGTGGACGTCGACGTCAACACCAAAGTTGATAGAGATGTTCACATTTACGATATGTAATTAATGAATTTATTAATTTACCATCGACATGTTAAAGGATTCTGATTTACATAAAGCAAGCAATAAACGTATTTTATTATAAATGATACTTGCGTATTTTTACGGTAGCCATTCCTTTTTATTTCACTTCATATTTATACACTTTCGTCAACTGAATATATAACATACTAATAGTAGATCCTGTCTTAATGCAATAAGTTGTTATTTTGCAACAAAACATACATAACTCTTACATAAAAGGCTTAGGAGAAAATACATTAAAATTACAGTAAATATGTTGTGTTATAGCAGCATTCTAATTCCTACCAGAACTAAATATTTGCTGGACTTAAATATCATTAGAATAAAGACATAATGGTTGCGACATAAGAAAACTTTGTAAAGAATTCTCAGGTGTACAAATGTTATTTTATTGCTACTTTTTGTAAAGAAGACATAATAATACTTTTGAACTCTGAACCCGTGTGTGGGAAGAAATCACGACATTCAAAATGCAAAAGACCCTCAGTGATATACATATGTAGATAGAAGGTTCCTACATATAGGTCTTTGATAACTTCATACTTATTATAATATAGTATAATAAGTTTCACATATTAAGTTGGTATATCAAGTATATGTTACATTATCAACTATATGATATATATGTATATTTGACAGGCCGATTGGTCTATTGAACCTAACTACTACACCGAAGGTCGTGGGTTCGATTCCCACCCAGGTCAAACTTTTCTGTGATGAGCAGGAATGTGTGTACTGTGTGTCTGCTCGTAAATATCTAAATAAGTATTTATTTTTATTTAGTATTTAAAAATATATATTTAACTTTATCAGTTATCTGATCACCATAGTACAAGCTAACTTATTCACTCTTGACTTGAAGACATTTATATTGTAATCTTACGGGGACACCGACAAGGTCAATTTGTTCCAGTTCTTCGTGGTACGGGTGATAAAATACGAGGCAAAGTGCGTCGTTCGTACTGGCGGGATGTATCTACCACCATGCCCGGGTGACGATTGAAACACCATATACATTACCAAAACTGCACTGTGTACAGAAATATGTATTAAGTTATGTGTAACACCCCTTACCCACTTCCTCCTCCTAACTTCTGTCTTCTACCAAGGGCTGTCTGGGAAAGATCACTGCCAGAGCGATAATACCGCCTTTTGTAACCATAATGGTTATGTAATAATATACTTTGTGTAATTTTTAATAACGTGTACATGGAACATTTGCATTTTTAAGTTCTTGAATTACTCTCTGTCTGAAACTCAACTTCTCTCCTGTCAACTCCTCCTGTAACGGTCCTCCAGTGCTTGACGTCACTTACCAAAAGTCTTCCAGAATAAAACGACACCGCCTCCTTCCTATGCCACCGTTATATACATATGTGTAGTGTACTAAAAGTAAAATGTGAAGATGTTTATCGATGAACCGTTCCATGCACGTTAATCGTGCACAGATTAACTACTTGGCACACAGAGACCTTAACACTAGACCACATCTAGGAAATGAACATAGAATAGATTTTATCCTGATTTTTTCTTTTTTTTTATATAGAATAAGTTATTGCTTGACATCGATCCCACCTGATGGAAAGTGGTGATGATGTCCAAGGTGTCGGGCGTATTCACGTAGTACATGCCTATTGACTCTTCTTTCGAAGTCTCCAACATGAGACGTGGTTTCATCATATTGCAGGTTTCCCTGGGATGTGCACGTTTATGCTAATCGGATTAAGATGAAACGTGGCACAGAGATAGACTACTTTTTATCAATATATGACGCGGACGAAGCCGCGAGCAGAACTAATTTACATATACATATTATTTGGCCTGTTGGTCTAGTGGTAGGTGAATTCTGCTGCTAGGCCGGAGGTCGTGGGTTCGATCCCCACCCACGACAAACTTTTCTGTGTTGATCAGGAATGTTTGTTCTGTGTTTGTTCTGAGGTGTAATTAAAATATCTATATAAATATATTTATATGTTTATGCGTGTGTTTATAAGTTGTCTGATCACAGTCGTACAAGTTAATGGTTAGCTTGGGATCAGGTGTCCGTGTGAGAATTGTCCTGATATTTTTTTAGATCTTGCTTGAGTACGATGTATTACATGGCCCACGACTGAATGCGAGTATCTACTTATAACTGACTGGTGGGAGGGGGTTTAGTGTCTTCACGGGGGCGCAGACGCCTCGAGCATGATCTATCACACGGCTCCATTGCCGGTGGTAGGGGGTTAGTGACCAACCTAAGTGGAGCAACTTTTTGCACCACTCGAAGGTCTATGATAGATCTATGGTGTCTGATGATAATAACCAGCACCGATGACTGAACATGCCTTCCGGAGCACGGAAGTGCAAATGAAATTTTGCCACTGGCGGTCACCTACTTTCTTCGCACACCCACTTTGCTTAAATCACTTAAGAACGATCTAAGGTTACTGGTATTCTACTGGTATTCTTTTAATAATTTTGGTATAGGTACCGCCCTCTGTCGAAAGTTGTATGAAAGTAAAGCACATACCCCGCATTGAACGTAGCGGACTAAATGGTACTTGTTTTAGAATACAGAGGGATCTTGATGCAATAATGTGGTTCGAAGTCAAATTTGCATGACCAGATGTCGTTACTGTAGCTTAAGTTATAGTTCAGTGTCGATAATATTTTTTTATTTAGAAACCCGACTTCAAATGATTTCGACAAGTAATAAAATGTTAAAATCAATATCAACATAGTCATAGCAAACTTAAATACGCATGTTTGAGAATATCTCAAAAACTATTTATGATATGATGCTCAAAATGATATGAAACTCATGACAAGCCTTCAATTAAAAAAAAAATGATCAGAATCGATACATCCAGTAAAAAGTAATGAGGCAAAGACCAAAAACAAAAATATTAATAACTCATAGAGAGATAGCCCTTGTTAGATAGCCCATTTATCCAGCCCATATATCCATTAGCCCAGGTTTGGATAGCCCATTTATCCAGGAAGGCTATAGGCTAAATCATCCCACTAAGACGAATAGTGGAGCACCATAGAAGAATGTTTCTAAATGAGGGATTTTTTTTCCTACTGACAGCTTCCGTTGCGTGCACTGCGCAAACGGTTGAAGTTTTTGCAAAAATCATGTATGACAGAAACGAAGTCGCGGGATAATGTTAGCGTTAGCCCAAACTATTCCACGCGGACGAAATAAGCTGATTTCCAGCCAATTTTCCATTTCCAATTTTTAATAGGACGATATGCCTCAAGTTAGCTAAAACTAGCTTGGACTCGTGGATCTGTGCACTATGAAATAAGTTTTTATAAAAATATCTTAAAACACAACCTCGTATTACAACGCGTTAATAGAAGAAACAATAAATAAACATTTGTATTGTTAACCGTTGAGGAGTTTCTCCCTCGGGAGCCAATTCTGAGTATCTATAGCATCAAATCGTTTTTATCCAAAACAGCATTGTAATCAGAACTGAAGCAAGAGAATTCCATTTCCGAAGAATACGAGGAAGTGTTTCCAATGAACGTTGCAACTGCGCCATGAAACGGGAGCTCGTGATACATGTTTTTCGCGCCCGCAACATAGTATAAGGACTGGAATAAGTTGCCAGCGTCAATGTTCTCGTTCGATT
>DWJZ01002128.1:0-20438 GCA_018249125.1 Asbolis capucinus
ACTGTTTATTTCGTCTTAGGAACCAAAAGCTCACTTAACGAAAGTCAAAATTTTACAATACAAAGTCCCTATTTGAGTTATAAATTTACTAACAATATATGTATATATATGTTTAAATTAATTCTTTGATAAAGCCTATAGTCTTGATAGACAATACATATCTGTCATTGGCTTTATAAATAATACAAACTTAAGACTTTAATAATATTATAACCGCCAACCCATAACAGTCCCACAATTTCTTCTCGCGTCGGCCATGGTCAACCACGTTGATCAAGAGTGCATCGGTAGAATTCACACACTATGTCAACTTTATGGTAAACTTTGATGAGAAACGTTTCTCACGATGTTTTCCTTCGGTGAAGCAAATGATACTTAATTTGTATACGCTCCGAACTTTGAAAACGCAGGATCAACTTAGGCCCCCTCTAAGGTGCAGTTTACTTAAAGCATGGCGTCTGCCATTTAACTATCATAACCAATATACAGTAGAACAAACACGATTCACATAATCGAAAAAAGAACACACGAAAAAGAAGACAGATATAACGTTACGTCATCAACGAAGCGAATATCGCTTACTTGACTTGTAAACAACTTTAGTGTGCGTCGCACGCATGTGGTGGATGGACGTATTTAATACAACAATAATTATTCGCTCTTCTACATGCCATATTATTCCATCTTATCATGTAAGAATCACAGTAAATTTTATAATTTTTCCAATGGAAGTATATCATTGGTAAGAGAAAGATTTCGTTTTAAATTAACATTTTTAATGTAAAAGGAAATCTGACAAGCAGTTCCTAAAGCAGTTTGTGGTATGAGTAAGCAATTATAAAGATCTTCCTCAGTACAAGTCATTAATGCGAAAATCAAGCCAGAGACTTAGGGAAGCTACATACATTATCAATCCTTAGCGTGATTCAGATTACTGCACAGCGCCATCTAGTATAGTGCGAGTGAACTATAATTACTTGCACAGTAAAATAATTCGCCATTTTTGTTTCATTTTTACGATGCCGTAATATCGTCTTGTGGTCCCAAATTATACATATATTTACCTTACACCTATTATGTTACTTGTATACAACATGGGATTAAATTTTTGATCTGCTTTGAGATATCATATTTTGAATGACGTCTTAAATTTTTTCTACAAACAGAAAAACTAGGTTCTACTTATTTAAAATTATTTCTGGTGTCATTAAAATATCGATCTAATTAGTTCACTACTTTCCGCCCGCGACTTGGTTAGCGTGAAATAATTACTTTGGGCTAACCCGCAACTTCGTTTCTGTCATACATGATATTTGCGAAACTTTAACCGTTTACGAAGCGGAGGTTCTCAATGGAAAAAAATCCCCCAATTTTGAAACATTCTTCATTGGTGCTTCGCTCCTAATGGTCTTAGCGTGATATTATATAGCCTATAGCCTTTCTCGATACCTGGGCAATCTAACACTGAAAAAAATTTTCAAATCTGACCAGTGGTTCCTGAGATTAACACGTTCAAGCAAACAAACAAACAAACTCTTCAGTTTTATAATATTAATATAGATTACAACATAACGTTTATCACAGAAATGTTAGTTCTGATTGAGGATCGAACCCACGACCTCCGACCTAGCAGTCAGGTTCACTAACCACTAGACCAATGGGCCAGTTAATGACGATCTCATTTAATTACGACTATAATAATGATACTTATTATCAATGTCATTACAGGTCTTTTTCAATTCACAAAGCTTTACACGGTCTATAATACAATAATAGAAAGAAACACACAAAATTTCTTAACTGTATTGTTAACCGTTGAGGAGTTCCCTTGTCTGGAGCCAATCCTGAACGTAGCTGAAAATGCATTGTCATCAGGATAAAAAAATAGTCCAAAATTCCAGCTCCGTAGTGTAAGAGGAAATGTCTAATTAAGCTTGCAAGATTTGACCCGTAACAAACAAGTATACAAATATACTAACATACTAATATACAAACATACACTGCAAGTTAAATAAAAGCTTGCTAAAACAATATTATTCTTAATATTATATTGTATTAACTAAGCGGAGAATTGCAGGCGCCTTAACAACGACTGTATTGTCGCAGTCCTGTATGTATTAGGGCCAACTATCTAGGAACCGGTCGGACGGGCCGTGTGAAACCCGAGCGGGCATTGTGCGAAGCCCGAAGACCGAAGCCCTAGGCGACACTCACTAACATCGGTGATTACAGAAATGTCTGTGGAATCCTATGCGAAAGTTTGTGGGGATATATGGATAGATATTTGTTACTCTTTCACGCAAAAAGTATTGTACCTAATATTTTTTTATTAATAATGTTAGTAGGAAGTAGAAATCTGTGCAATGTCTACGTGGGTAATTAGTATCTAATAAAATTGTATCCCTCGCTCAATCCTTGTTGATATTATAAGTGCGAAAGTAACTGTTCTTACATTTTCACAACTACTGAACCAATTTTGATGAAACTTAGTACAAAGGTAGAATAGAACTTGAGAAAAATGTTGCCTACTTTTTTTTGCGAAAGAAAGGCTTGAAGGGGTTGAAATAGGAGGTAAAAGTTAAAGCACAAGTCTGTTTTCATACACTACATGGGGAATTGACTGTGGGGGGTAAAGAAAGGGAAGAGGGGGAAAAAAGATTTAAAAGGGGGAAAGTACAACGCGGACATCGTTTTACGAAAAACCTAGTGTACTATAAAGATTTTTTTATTGTATTCTACCACTAGCTGACCCGGCAGTCAATAATTAAATAAAAAAAAATTCGAGTTAATTTTTATTATTATTAATTATTAGTATTTTTATCATATTTTGATCACCCGTTGAATTTTCCCTGGACTTCCACAAATAATTCAAGACCAAAATTAGCCAAATTGATCCAATCGTTCTCGAGTCTTATGAGGACGTACGAACAGCAATTCATTTTTATACATATATAGATTACAGTATTGCTCTACTCTATATTGATTGTCATTATACATATAAATCTTCCTCTTCAATCACTCTATCTATTAAAAAAAGCGCATCAAAAACCGTTACGTAGTTTTAAAGATTTAAGCGTAAATAGGGACAGACAGAGAAAGCGACTTTGTTTTATACTGACAGGCCGGTTGGTCTAGTGTTTAGTGAACCTGCCTGCTACACCGAAGGTCGTGGGTTCGATTCCCACCCAGGTCAGACTTTTCTGTGATGAGCAGGAATGTTTGTTCTGTGTATCTGGGTGTTTTATATCTATATAAGTATATATTTAAAAGTATTTATGTATCTTTATCAGTTTCCTGATTACCATAATACAAGCTAACGCTTAGTTTGGGGTCAGTTGGCCGTGTGTGAATTGTCCTAAGATATTTATTTATTATTTATTTAGATTAAAAAAAACTTGACTCACAGATAAACCATTTCCTGAAAATAAAGATGGGATAGATCATATCTCGATTGTAGGTTCCTCTGGGATGAGGTGCCAGATTATATATTAAACGGTTTAGGATAAAACTTTGCACGGAGAAAGATTATAGTCTGGAATAACACATGGGCTACTTTTTGTGAACACGTGATGCCATGACGCTACGGACAGAAAGTGGTAAATTATAAAGGCTTTTACTTTATGTTAAAAGGTTACAAACTCCTTCATAAAATTAAGGTTGTCACACTAAAAGTTTATGACTAATATTGAGTAGTTAACTTTTTCGTTTGACTGGTACATCTACATTTACTCGTAGTTTGTACTTGTTAATTAATACTAAAACTAATTTTCAAATATAATAAGTAGTTTGTTGGCAGAAATTGCACGTTAATTAGTGAAAACCCTACAGAAGATTTTTATAGTTTGTTTATCCAGATCGAAATTTCACCAAAACTTCTCTGTTATGAACAGAGTCCCGTGCAAATTAGTCGACTCAGAACATCCATACCAATATTAGTGTTTGTTCAACTTTCACACCGAAACGAACCGACGGATTCACGTGTTTCTTTATCAGGAGATAGTTAATGGTTTGGAGATTGACATAGACAATTTTCTGTTAACATTGTTACGGGCGGAGCCGCGGGCGGACTCTAGTATCTAAATAAAATGAACAAATGACCCGATTTACTTCATACTATATTTACTTCGATTTTACCCAAAGGCCTCCTTAAACTCGGAAACAAGTCGAACGGAAATATATCATCAGTACAATAATACAATTGGTACTGGTTGTACCACTTTTATAAAATGCATTTATTTACCAATCTCGTATTATTTCACTTGTTTTCATTGTAGTTTTTTTGGACGGTAGAAGAGCGTTGTTTTTTGCATTGTATCTTTGTAAATAATTGTTATAGTCATTGTACCTAATAAGATTGTTTTGTATTTGAAATATTTGTTTGTGTTGAACCTTGCAAGCTAAATTAGAAGCACTTCCTCTTATCCTATGGAGCTGAAAGAATATTTTTTCAACGACAATGATTTTAACAAGCTTTTATGGAACTTGCAGTGTGTTTATTTAACAGTATATACATATGTTTATTACGAGTCAAATCTTGCAAGCTTAATTAAACCCACTTCCTAAAGCTTGTGTTTTTAAATATTTTTAATAAATCTTGTTCATAATTATTATACGATAGTGTCAAATTATAATAGATCTGTAAACCAAATACCATGCCCAGCCATGGATTACGTTTTATTTTTTTTATTAAGAACTTTTTTCTTGCTTGACTATAGTTCCATTTGATGGTAAGGTACATTATTTTATTAAAAACTATTCATTATTGATTTGAAGAATGTTATCGAAGGGAAAAACCGACAAGTACCTTAAAAGCAAACTTTGTGTAAGACATAATTTTGATAAGTTTTCATTATTATTATTTGAAGCATTGTGTTGCAAATATAGCAATTATGAGTGTTCATAATTTTTCCTTAATAACGACATCTGTTGAAGAAATTGGAACTACTTTATGCAACGCTTTTCTTTCTATTGCTCATAACGTTGTATAGATGGCGCTGAAATTCATAGTTCTTATATTATGGTGAAGACATTGCAAAAACAGGTATGTTCTTGAAAAAGTGTTTATTTAAATAAATAGCAACAAAATTACTTTAACAACGAAACAAGTTTTGTTGCTGCAACAATATGAAATTTAATTTATATTATTTTTATTTATTTAATTAACTATGCTATTTGAAATGTAAATAAATTGAAAACAATGATTTAAATAAAAGTAATATTAATAAAACTACTTTATATATAATATTTACTTTTTCTTCTTATAAGCCATTATAATAATAATAAATAGTGGAAGATAGCCAAAAAAATAAGGCGTTCTAAAATCTAAATTGCATAATTAAAGATAGGTTCAATAGGAAAATTGTGACGTTAATCTTAAATATTAACGTAAAAATATTTAAATAATGGAATGTTAAAGTTTTTAATATAAACAATTATAAATAATCAATATTCTAAAATTAATAGAAAGGATAATATCCTTAGTCAGTACCTAACTAAAATTAATTAAATTCTAAATATGTTCTATAAATCTCGTAAATAGTAATTATTCCATCTGTACTAATATAATAAATATATTATTTATCAGCAAATCGAAATAAATTCGACATTAATTAACAATTATTCTTTATTTATCACAATTTGTAATCTAATCTAAAACAAACATTAAAAACTATTTTGAATTATTTTATAATATTCGACAAAGACAATCTTATAAATGCTCTCCTTAATATAAATATATTTAACAGTTGGTAGTAACTTTGATATTCACATATTTACATAGTTATTAAAATTCAGTAACATATGCATTGGTTTATTTAAAAAATGGCTGATATCACAAAATGTAATCAAAAATGTTTACTTTTTTAGAATCCATAATTCATTGCTTATTTACTTTTTTAATTGACCTAATCAACAAACTCTAATAAAAGTAAGTTAAAATATGGATAATGGGCCACCACTATACAATTTTATCGATATTTAAGACAACATTAAACTTGTTTTATTGGTGACATTGATATATCGACACTAGCTCAACACTAAAATTTATTCGATATTAATCGCAACATTAATTATTAATGATATTAATTATTTATTAATTAATTGGTTTATATGCACTAAGCTAGATTGATCTGATGATAAGTTATCTTGACAAACGCCTTGCCCAGAAGAAAGTTATCAACCCTGTTTTTGAACCAGACAAGACGAAGAAAAGAAAGCTATACTCATTCAACAAAAAATGACACCAACCAATTCATATTACCTCTAACCCACATTATCTGGAAGATTTTCCCCTGCCATGAACGGACCCCAGACATACCCAAAATATACCACAAAAGGCGAATGAATGCTAAAATAAAAGATGAATAAAATCATAAAACAAGATTGAAGAGCAACGAGAAGAAGAAAGAGAAAATTTGTCATTGAATTATGGATTCTAATTTGCTACTTAGTAGCTATATTAAAGCCGCCATATTTATAAGGTAACCGGCTATAATTTTTGCATTATATTTCAGTACATCACATTAATATAATATATGTATGTTAAAACACTGATCACTTTTTTTCAGAAATCCCCTATTTACTAATCAAAACATAAGTTAAGTAACTGCCACTTATATAAAACTATAATAAATAACCTAAAAATATATTTTCATAAAACTTACTATCACAGCAATAATGAAAAAGTAACTATTTGGTTTGTTGGTAAAACCACTTGACTTCCAAAGTGTTCTGTGTTGACGCGGTCTCGACAGGCACTTCTCGTGTTTGTCCTCTGTAAGGCACATGGCGTATGCCATGAGGTGGGGTAACACGTTCTGTTCGTAGCTGGCTGTGAACAGATGCTGCCACGGTCCCCTGGCGTACACAGCGACGTCTTCTCCACCATGGGTTTCGGAGTCCAGTGGCACGAGGCTAGGGTAGGAATAGTTTAGCTCGCCTGGAAATATTAACCAATTTTTATTACAATCGAGGACAGCAATAGAATAAATTGTACTAATTTTATAAACTATTTTCCGTCCGCGACTTCGCCTGCGTCGAAGGGACGTTACTATTTTTAGTCATTTTATTTAAGCTTGTTTTGTAGCCTATGAATTATTCCAGACTTGAATCTATCCTCGTGTCAAATTTTATCCATATCGGTACAGTAGTTTTTACGTTAAGGAGTAACAAATATCCACCCAAACATTATAAATCAGACATTATATTACATACTAAAAGTTGCCCTTGGCTCGCTTCGAAAGAACCAGTTACCGTAAAAGGCTTAGTTGTGACTAACTAACAGACCTACAGTATCACGAACCTATTTGTAGATATTGATGTCCTCTATAAAACTGTAGTACATTTGATCTGTTGTCAAATAAAATAAAAGGTTTTTTTTATATTTTTTTCACACGTTGGGTTACGTTATCGAAGTTTTTATACGAACCCCTAACGTTTTTCAAAATATGTTACCGCTACGTTCAGCGGCGCAAATGTAGGATTCTAAAGGTGAAATAATTTTTCAAATCAGCCAAGTAGTTTCGGAACCTACAAACAAACAAATAGTATAGATTACAGATCTATATAATACGTACGGTTAATAAACCCGTTCTGCAATGTTACATCCTTCCTGGCACCATCATGGCTGGCGCCTGCTCCTTTCCCGTTGGCGTAGCTGATGGTGGTATATGGTTTCCCATCGTCACCATGAGCAGTATCCACGGACCCTAGAAAGTTGTCATGGCAATTGCAATAACAGATCTACCATAGTGGATACCAGATATAAATAAATAAATAAAAAAAAAAAAATTTTAAGTTTTTTCAAAGATGTGCTTTCTTCTTTTCTTTCTTTATTTTGACACTTTTTCAAAAGCATATTGAAAATATATACAATAAGAGTTTGAAGACATTCCCTCTGATGATAAGTGACTGTCTTACATGGTAAAGTGTTCTGACTTGTTTGACTTCCTACCCAATATATCGTTTCCTCTCGATGGATATCCAGCCACGGTCATGGTGTGCGCATGGTCAGAGCTGACCACTATCAGGGTGTCTTCCTCACTGGTGAGGGACCTCGCTTTCCTCACAGCCTTGGAGTACTCCACAGTCTCGTCCAGAGCCAGCCGGGCGTAGCTATCATGATGGGCGTGGTCAATTCTACCACCTGAAAAGATATATGTCATTTTGTGTAACAAAACCTGTGTACCATTTTACGAAAATTACTAGTGTATTATATTAAAAACAAACTACAAACTAGGCTGGTTGGGCTAGTGATTAGTGAACCTGACTGCTACACCGAAGGGCGTGGGTTCGATTCCCAGGTCAAACTTTTCTGTGATGAGCAGGAATGTTTGTCCTCTGTGTCTGGGTGTAAATATGTATATAAGTTTGTATTTAAAAATATATATATATGTTTATCAGTTACTTGATCACCATAGTACAAGCTGACGCTTAGTTTGGGGTGAGATGGCCGTGTGTGAGATGTCCGAAAATATTTATTTATTGTTTAATATTACTAGCCTTGCTTCGTTTCGGAAGGACCAGTTGCCAGCTAAAAGTAGTTATTGTAACATAACTGTAACACTAAGACATGGTATCGCAGTCTTATTTGTAGATATTGATATCCTCTATAAAATTGTAGTACATGACTTTTCTCTATTGTCAATAATTTCCGCAGCAAACGTGGTATAAGGATCTTTTTTGGTATTTTTTTCACACGTTGGGTTGCGCAGTATATAATGAAAATTGGTACTTTAAAATAGTAAACAGAAATTCTTACAAAGAATTTAACAATAATGTTAAATTCTTACAAAGAATTTAATAGCTAATTTATAGTCGCAATATTATTTTATGGCAAATTATTTGTTTATTATCCGATAGTCATGATTATCTATTAGTTCCAAACGATTCCAACAGATGTCGATACCTGTTGACTGGATTGAGTAAGTCTTCAATAGATGGCGCTGTGTTAAAAGTACAGACAATATTAACTACAATTTGTTGGCATAACCGCCACGTGTTGCTATGTTAAATTTATATTGTGGTAAATGCTATACAGTGTAATTTAATGTTCTTACTTTTTTAATTTATGGTGTTTGCACAACTGGCCATGTTTTACTGTAGTGTAAACAAAATTTATAGTATAGTGAGGATAATATAGTGAAATTATTCCTGCTTATGAAGTTACCATTAGTACCCTCTACGACAAATTTCTGAACGCATGATTAATAGGTATTTAATTTGACAATAAAAAAATATATTATTCATTTAATTTGTCAAATTTATAAAGAAACTTTTACGAGAGAATAGAACGCAGATTTTTAATTTGTTTTTTCAATTTTTTATTAACAATTCTGTAGCTTATGGAAGAAACAAATTCCCCGCAGAGGATTCGTGGGCACAGCTGGTTCAAAACATTTTAATTAATTTAGCAGGATAAAAAAACAAGTTTTATAAGGTTGTTTTTCTCAATGCCTAACAGGAAAACAGGTTTTACCTTCCAACTTACTGTTATCATTAAAGTCATTGAATTTTAATTAACCTTACATTGTTTTCTTTGAAAGCCTGTGAAAGTGTAATTTTCAATTTCCTTTGAGATGAACTCATGTTTAAAACAAACGTAGGTTCATACTTGCGTGTGTCGCGAGTGATATGAAAAACTCATACGAGTATATAACACCCATTACCCAAGAAAAAACAATCTAGTCATGTCAGCACCGGGGAACGAACCCAGGTGTCTTCGCTTGGTACACATGTTACTAGGCTATAGGGCGTTTTTTCATCGTCTTTTATCTTTTTTTAACGTAGGGTTATTTAATGCTTAACATTAATCTCACCTGATGGTAAATGGCGATGGTGTCTAAGATGTTGGCATATTAACTTGGTAAATGCTTATTCACTCTTCTCTCGAAGACTACCACATCATTGATTCTATTTTACCTTCTTTTATCTTCTTTCTTCTTCTTGAATCATGTTTATTTTTTTTTTCAATTTTCACCTTTTTCATATCTTTTGCGAAAGAAGTCTTAGGACACGTGACACACACACAAAAGTGACTCATATACGCACACCCATACAATACGATATGATTTCAAACTAAGAAATACCTTGTAGGTATTATGGTGATCAGGCAACTGATAAACATACATATATGTATATATCTTAAACGAATATTTTTTTAGGTATTTTCTACACTCAGTCACAGAAAAAACTTTCAAAGAAAATGCGTTAATGGGAATCGAACAAACGACCTCCAGCAGTCATTGCAAACTGACCTTCAACAAACAAAAAATATCCGTTGCTGCTCCGGTTCAGCATTTTGATGGCGAGCTCAACCATCTCCTCAAGCGAAGGTTGGTTGTGGGCTTTTAAGTGGTACTCCATGTGGTCCTCTTGGAACAGGCCCAGTAGGTATTCTGGCAAGTCATCGGATTCTAGAACCTGAAAACAATGAAACAAGAAAGTGGACTCAGAATTCTGCAGGTTTGGGTATTTGCATGATGACGATTTTAAAATAAAAAATGCAATGTTAATAACGCATGCTACAGCACACAGAGTCATTTAATGGTTACTTAAGTCGCTCGTTAACACAGATTTACATAAAAATAGTCACAGGTTAAAAAACGATAATACAGGTTTGTCCATACGTCCATTTAAGTATCTGTTTTTAATTAACTTGTTATGGATTTTAATGTTGACATAATTATGATAAAATTATTCCTATGCTCAACCTTTTTGACAGTCGGGCCAAACTGAGGGATGCTAAATCTACTGAGAGCCGCTAGTAATTCCTAGTTAATTACTCTCAGGACTTGCGTAATAAAAAAGGTCTAGAAACATACTTGCGGGGACCATTTAAAATTCGTTTGCGAGCTATATTACGGTTCGCGGGTCTGTGGTCGAGCAGCCTTGCCTTAGAGGTGGAAAATAGTAGCAACTTTGTATGAATCATCATTAATGATTCCAGGTACTTCCGCATTGTGTGGCTTCCTGTCCTGGTTCGCAACGCGTTAGCGACAACCCAGCCTGTTTCGGATGTTCATAGGCGACGGTGATAATATACCATCAGGTGACTCGTATGCTACTTTATCTGCGTTGGATATGAAAACCGTTGATGCCTCGAACATGACTGTTTGTACTCTAAAGTCTACTTGTTCTATTACCTTCATGAAATCAACACGGTCAGTGATGTACTGATGTGTAGCGTTCTTCTCAGCCTTATCCCGATGCCACATCTCTGTCAGGTCGACGCTGTCCAGCCTTCTTCCTGTCGAGTTGGTGAGGGGTGTGGATATGTTTGGAGTGAGTTCTCTTCTTCCTCCTCCCATGATGACCTGGGAAGATTATTGTTTAACTTACCTCAGCTGTTCAAAGATGAATTTGACTGCGCACGGACATTAGTTCGTCAATTAAACTAAAGATGGCAGTAGTAGTACCAAACTTGGCTTTTTAATGTTAGCTCTATTACGTTATTTAATTCACATCATTCACATTTAAGTTACAATATAAGACAATAACTTAAAATATTATAATTAAAATGGCGTAAATCAAAAAATAACCCATAATTTTGAAGCAAACCTGAACAGCCATACCCTAAGACAACCACGTTCAACAAGACACTATACCAAATTTTTACGAACTCATTAATGCTTCTTATTAATTAAACTTAAAAAGAAACTAAGAAAACCGTTATACACAGTTACAAATCAAATTTAAGAAAATTAAAATAATACTGGCACTCGACATAAAAGAAAAATACATTCCAATATTAAATGTGATATCTGAAAACAAATCGCGGGAATTGACGTCATCAGTATAAACTGTAACTTACGTATGTGTGCATGTATTGTATGGGTTTGAATGGATGTTATATGTGTTTTCTATAACATAATACCTATTTTGCCGAGTAAACCTGTCTGTGAATGTCCTCATACATTTGCTTTGTAAATGGTTTCTATACAAATTTGCATATTCGTGTTCAAGAGCTCTTAAAATTATTCGATAATTTACTAACACTAGCTTTTTCCTGCGACGACGTCGACATACAAACCCCTATCCCCCTCCTCCCACCTTCTCCCAACCTTTCCCCCCACATCTAGCGCATGAATACAAAATGTTATGATTATATTTTCGTATACGAAAAACTTTCACCTGCATTTCAGCCCCTTTCTAGTCATTCTTTGCGAAAAAACTAGCCTATGTATTTTCTTCTATTCTTTTCGACTTTATTACCAAGTTTCAAAATCGGTTCAGCAGTTTTGGCGTGATGAAGTGACAGACAGACAGAGTTTCTTTCTTATTTATAATATTAGTAAGGATTATTTATTTTCGGTCACCTTGAGTTTCTTTGCTGAAAATATTGACTTTAGGGACACATAAGCAAATAAAATCCCCATGATGTTACGATAGTCAAAGATTTTCTTGATGTGTAACATTTCTAGTCTCGCTTCCCAGCCTTTGGGATTGACTTCGTGCATTGCAATAGAAATGTGTAACAGGAAGCCGGGGAACCGTGCGATATTTATTTTATTTTTATAAACCTATGTTGTTGCAGATAGGCGGCAGTAAAGCCTTACTATTAATATCGTTTGCCCACTTCTGGGCTCCTTGCCTGAAAAATAGTAGACATCCTCACCTTAAACTGCTTCCCAGGATCATTCATGACCAGCTGATACGCGATGTCCTTGCAGCCGGCGGCTTGACACTCCTCAGGGACATCGACATCTGACTCCCAGTTTCTTTCCGAGGAGTGCGCGTACATACCGGCAGGGGACGCATGCGTCACTCGAGTTGTTGTCACCAGCCCTATGACAAAGACATTGTCAGTGACAAATTTCTAAACTAGTATAACGTATATAGTATAGTATAACGAAAAATATTAACCTCCTCCATACATTTTATTGCTATTTTTCAACAAAGTATACCTAGTAGATCTTCATAGCATCAAACGCCACTACTGTCCACCACGCTGGCCAAGTGCGGGTTGGTAGACTTCACGTTGATAGTGTCTAAATTTTACCAGAAAGGTTTCGCTATAGACGCAGGGATTAATTTATTTATTTTTAGGACAAAATAATTGACTGTTATGTAACAATTTTTAAAGATTTATTTCACAAAAAGTGAACATGATGCCGTCTCGTTTGTCTGAATGTGAAGAAATTGAATGTAAAATACAAAATACATTCAAATATATAATCTAATAAATTCTAAAATAATACATATTAATATGTTTTATAAATTAGTGAAGTAATAGGTCAAAGATATGAATAGTTATGCCAATGTGTAATTATAATATAATCCAGTTTGCTATATCAGGTACAAGGAAAAGGAATGCGTTGACATTGATCTTAATTTTATCTCACTTTGAATAATTTATAAGTGAATTTGTATTATTTTACGCTAATACATATATAATACATACATCGGGACATCTCACACACGGCCAACTGACCCCAAACTAATCGTCAGCTTAGTTAGCTACTGATAAACATACATATATATACTTAAATACATATTTATATAGATATTTATACCCAGACACACAGGACAAACATTCATGTTCATCACAGAAAAGTTTGAGCTGGGTGGGAATCGAACCCACGACCTCCGGTGTTGTAGTCAGGTTCACTAACCGCTAGACCAACCAGCCTGTCTAAAATAATATACTTTTATATACGTGATATAAAAGTTGATTATTTATACTACATTACAATACATTAATCAATTGTTTTTTTAAGATTTATATAATAAATTTATAGTTAACTTGATTACTCGGCAGAGGTTGTTATGTAAAATATTTTATTGGTTATCTACTACACACCTATTTAACTTATAGTATATAATTATGTTTCTGAATAAAACCTAATATAATTTATAAAAAGGCTTAATAAAATAAAAAGAAATACACAAAATTTTATTACTCTCGTTAAACGCTGAGGAGATCCTTGTCTAGGGCCAATCTTGCAGGTGGTATAAAGTCATGCTTATCATAAAAATTCATTGTAATCAGGAAGGAAGGCTTCTGTACAATTTTAGCTCAGTAGTGTAAGAGGAAGTGGGTCTAATTAAACTTGTAAGATTTGACCCTAACACTTAACAAACAAATGTACTTATAGAAATGCAAATGGTTAGAGGTCACCGCCGATTAGAGACGTTAACACCAGACTGGGGTGTTACTAAGGCATTGCCTGCCAGGAAGGAAGTAATAGACTCGCACACGCAAGGAAACGAAAAAAAAGACAGGACATCATAGAAACAATCAATAATGACGAGGCACAACATCATTTCGGGGCAAGAAACAGAGAAATGATGACTAAGCGATACGTAGAAAGAAGAGACGCTAATATAAAAAAAAAACTCCTTTTTTATAGACATTAAATGGTTTAGTTCGTCCCCGAATGATCCACATCACGTATTTATTCCAGATACTCCAAAACAACGAGAAAAAGAGACAAATATAAAGAAAAACCGAGAGTGAAAGTGATACATACAAATAAACAGGAAATTTATATTTAATGTATTTTAGTCAAATTATTTATTTTAGTCAAAGTATTTTTAGTGTAGTTCAGCATATAGGTACTTTATCTATGTAGCAATTTAATAGATTAAGTTAATGATTGTGAATATTGTATTGTTGATGTTGTAATTGATTTTTTGCCTTTCTTAATTTATTTTATGGTTCATTGTGTATTGTATTACTACGTCATTCATACGTAGATGTAATACGTAATGAGGTTTTATGGATTGTACAGATATTGTTATTAATAGTTTAGTAGCCAGCAGTAAACTCTGTCGAATCTGTCGAATCTGAATGAAATTTAGCACAGAGATAGATTGTAGTCTGGAATAACACAGGCTTCTTTTTCAACGTACCTACGCGGGCGAAGCTGCAAGCGGTAACTACGAGTAGCAAATCATAAACATTTATTCAATATCTACGATATAAGAAATTAATCTTTCTTACTAACATTATTGTACAATAACCATTTCAATATTTGTTATAGAAGTACAAGTACATATGACATTGAAAACCGTTAACGGAAAGATAGTAGGTTGACACACTTAAGAAAAATTTTAGGTTTAATATTTGCGTATCTTATCACTATTTGAGTTAGTTAAGAATTAACTATTTTGTTAGTAGTTGATAACATAAAATTTAATTAAAAATTAATTCAAAAATTCAAAAAAACTATGATAGGTTTACTCCTGTAGCGAGTAATCCGTTTACTGGCAAAATAAAAATATTTTGATAAAGAAATACATATTATCATGAGTGCTGGGCTCGGGTTTCTTACAATATGAAGGGACAGGCCATAGTCCACGCTGCACAAGTGCGAATATGAGGACGTCCCACACATTTGAGAGCTCAGGAGGGCAGGTTTCCTCATAATATTTTCCTTCACAGTAGCAAGTGATTATAAATTTTTGATACGCACAAAACTCTTAAAGTTAAGGAAAATTGTAGTCTTTATGTATTCCATTGTAGTATTCTACCACGCTGTTCCGGTTTGGTTTGATAGTGAGGCTAGTAGCCATCTCAAGTGACACTTGAATTGACCATAAAATTCAACATTCGCACTAAAGCAAAATTATGTATTGTATTTTATGACATTTTTAGCAAGATTTGATGTGTAGTTTTTGAGTTATCCTTAGTAATGCGTATTTAATTGGCTGTAACTATGTTTAAAATGATCTTTTCATATCTTTATTTGTCGGAGATATTTAAATAAATAAATATCTCGGGACAACTCAAACACGGCCATCTGAGCCCAAACTAAGCTAGCTACGTTACGTTAGCTTGTGGTGATCAGACAACTGATAAACATACATATATATTTTTAAATACGTACTTGTATAGATATTTATTATGTACACCCAGACACACAAGCCCAAAATTCCTGCGGTTTTTTTAAATCGTAAAAAAGATTATGACAAACAATACCCGATATTTATAGTAAGACTTACTCAATCAGTAAGTTCCTTGTTACGTTACGATTTGGTTGCGAAATCTGAGGAAATATGAAACTTCAACAGGGATTTTGGAAATTGACTATAAAGTAATCTGCTTTAATTCCTTTAACCACCACGTGGCTTCCTTAGCACAAAAATTAAGAGGAAAATACCGTATAAAATTGTAATACAACCTCTTTACTATATTACTATATGTGGCTGTGTCAATCTTGAACCGGTCTGAAGCGTCTGTCTAAATCTTGTACTCCTTGTAACGACTTAAATGTTGCTTAGAATATATAAGCGTATTTGAAATATTGAGACGAAATATCCTTAATTATTGGTTTCCCATGGTGATGTTTTAAGGATGTTACTCCACCGTGGGAAGTATCCGTGGTAGCGCAGACGCGTCCGTAACAATGCGGCGTCAAAGATTTTGCTCTTTCTTCTTCTCTTGCCTCTTTACTGGGGCTGAGGTTACCCTGACGTGAAGTGAGAGTTTCTGAATCACTTGTCTCTATAACTCTTTGAATCATTTGTGGCGATCAGCAGCATGATGGAATTCCGTACTCATCTTATATTTTAAAATGTTTGTGCACCTGATCTGACCATCGTTAAGGAATATGACCTCGAGGTCTTTCCTTCAATTTTCCTCGTCAGCATCAGTTTCTCCCTATTGTCATGCGGTCTTATTGGAATATTTCCGAAGTATTTGGTGTTTTAACTACATGTGAAGTATAATATTTTTTATCATCAAAAACCGACATCAAATGATATCGACAAGTAATAAAATGAGAAAATCATCAACGTTGTCGAAGTCAATTAAATACGCATTATTAGGCAAGCACGTGACAAGCAGATATAGTCACGGGAAAAGCTGGTGTGATATGTAACTCTAAACGTAATGGATCTGTGTACAAGTAGAAATATTTCCTTGGGATTCAGTATTAAATGTCTAGTTGGATTCATAATTATAACCCATAACTGTCCCACTAGTGGGCTCAAGTGTCACAGTGTGATAGGTATAGACCACAATCCACCACGCTGCTCCAGGGCGGATTTGAGTAGAAGGGATGGAGGCTGCGTCTCAGAAAATGAACTAGGGTGCCCTCCGACCAAGTGGACTGATGACTTTATAAAGACAGTGGGTATGTAGTTCAATGAGACCTCAGTATGAGGAATGACTCTTGCTCAGTAGCGGGCTATCGATAGGAAGCTAGCCAGCGTCCATCCGTAGACAGAATCTAAAAATCGCAAAACAGTCTCACAGCTACATATCTCGATGGAATTCCTTAACAAAATAAAGAAGTTTCAACTCACCAACATCCAATCCATTCGCTAAAGCCCACTCCCCAATGCTGGGCACCCAGTTGCTCTTATACAGCTGGGAATGACAGGAGCCTCTTGTGACGTTCCCATCAAGTCCTATGACTCCGTACTTGGTCTTCACACCACCCAGGTACGAGGTTGCTGTACATGCAGAGTCCGGTACTTGTGCGTCTATGCAGTAGGTCTAAGAGAAAATGAGATTCATTAAACATTAACTATAACAAGAGATCTTTTCTTGCTCGAAAGGAAATCTTTAAAATACCCAACAGTTTTGTAGCATTTTTACCTACTAAAACCCCCTTGTTGAGTACTCGACGCATCTAGGGAGTTTTCGGGTTCTCAGGTGAACGCACCAATGCCTCCCCTGACGACTAAAGATTCACGTTTGATTTTCAGCAACTTACTCATAATATACCATTACTTGTCATCAACTGTAGGTACTGAAACGTGTGTGTCAAATGTACCATACATTATGTGGCGTAGGCGTGTAACGTTTTATTTTTGCATTATTACATAAAATATTACCTATCCCCTTTTTCTCTTTATAAACTTTAACTGTGCCATATTTTTTAGTTCTTGATCCACGTAATATTCATAAGGTACAAAGTTTAATCATCACGAATTTTTAATATTAACTAAAATAATATTAATATTAATTATTATTAACATTAATCTAAATAATACCTATATATAGTGTGTACCCAAAACAAGGCAGAGTAGATATTTAATCCTCAGATTTGTTCTTGTGTTTTGCATGGTAGTAATGTGTATATTGTGCAATATATCAGTCAATCCATTTTCCTGGGGAAAAAGTTGTGGAAGACATATTGCTGGGGAAAAGGCGCAGAAGTCCTATTGCCGAGAAAAAGATGTAGAAGTCCTATTGCCTAGGAAAAGATGTTAAAGTCATATTACCAGGCAAAAGGTACAAAGTTATAATGCTGAGGAAAAGGAGTAGAAGTTCTATTGCCAGGGAAAAGGCGCAAAAGTCCTATTGCCAGGGAAAAGGTGTAGAAGTCTTTTTTCTAGAGAAAGGGTGTAGAAATCCTATTTACGGGTAGAAGTAACACAAACCGTTACTTCCATACGATATATTCCATACTTCCATTACTTTCATACGAAACAACAACATTAAAATAATACAAACGACGCTAGTTTTCTATTGGTACCGTTTTCATTGTCAAGGTGGCAACAGTGACCTTGGTGGCACAGTCTTACAATTAGTCAATAGTGTCAGAGCGACAACTTCCTGCCTATCATTGTTCTGCTGTTGCTCCATTTGTTGAAGAAATTCATTATAATTTACAAATCTTTAGCAATTCGCTATAGCTGAGAGAGATAATTTAAATATTTGTAGTAATTTGCTATGACTGATACAGATAATTTAAATGTTTGTTGCAATTTGCTATGACTCAGAAAGAGAATTTAAATCTTTGTAGGAATTTGCTATAACTGAGAAAAAGAATTTAAATGTTTGTTGCAATTTGCTATGACTCAGAAAGAGAATTTAAATATTTGTAGCAATTTGCTATGACTGAGAAAGATAATTTAAATGTCTGTAGTAATTTGGTTTAGACTAAGTTGCAGTATTTATGACAATTTAAATAATTTATATAATTTTAATTGATTCTTTATCATTTGACAAAGAAGTAGAATTTGTGGAAAGTAGAAGAAATTATAACATATATTTTTTATATGTTTATGTGTATTAAGCGTTACACGTAACACACCTAAAGGTGAAAGTGAAGGCGAATCAGGAAGACATATATAGCTGTTTCCAATCTCCAATTGTAACAATAATTAAATAAGTACTGTAAATAAAATATAAAAATTAATTAAGATCGCCATGGCGTTCATAGTCCAGCATGGCGCTGGATTGTAATCGAAGGAAAAAATTAAGCAACAGTAGGCGCTTGGGTTGGTTCCTAAGCCCTCCACTGTTGGAGTAGCACTAGGCCTCCAGACAATGAGGACTGTCTGAAGAGCAGGACAATGAGCAGAGATCAGTGCTCAGTAGTGGGCTATCAATGGGTTGAAGCCTTAAAAAGATCACCATACAAAAACTGATTTCTTTCGGCTTTCTGATAACTTGGTGCATAGACTAATTATAACAAGGTTTATTAACAAAATACCAAAATTTTCATAACTGTATTATTAACCATTGAAGAGGTCCCTTGTCTAGATGAACTCTGAGCGTAGAAACAGGTCATGTTTATAATCAAGACGGAATTTTTTTGCAATATTTCGGCTCCGCAGTGTAAGAGGAAGTGGGTTTAATTAAGCTTGCAAGATTTGACTCGTATAAAACATATATACTAATATACAAACATACACTACAAGTTAAATAAAAGCTTGTAAAAAATAAATAAATTGTAATTCAAGATGGTTTAACTGCTTCAATGTCAGCCCTCAAACGATCAAACAAAAACCTGATAAGGTTAAAAGTGAGTTTTTCTGTTCACACAAAAAACTCAATCATTTGGCACACAATCTCGTGAACATCACGTGAGATTCGTGCGAGTTTTTTGTGCCAATCTTATGTTTAAATCACACATTAATCATTTCAATATGAGATATTTTTTTGAGCAAACGGGTTTGGCGGTGAATGTACGGTTGGCATATACATATGTAAGTCACCAATATTTTGTTGCAAAATTTATAAGAACCGGGCTTTTTAAACTTTCAGTTGGATAAATATGACCAAACAAAAAATACATTGTCGCGAACCTTGTTAAGGAATCGTACTTACATTATCTACTACTACTACTACTAAAGCGTGCTACCCTTTGAACGGATTAAGATGAAACTTGGCTTACAGATAGACCGCAACCAGGAAATGAACATAGTCATTTTTATCCCAATTGTAGCATCCCATGGGATAATGTGCACGTTTTTATGTTAAATGGATTAAGTTCAAACTTGACACAGAATGGATATGAAATAATATAAACAATTATTTTTTATGACAGGTCGATTGGTCTAGTCGTTAGTGAACCTGACTGCTACACTGAAGGTCGTGGGTTCGATTCCCACACAGATCAAACTTTTCTGTAATGAGCAGGAATGTTCGTTCTGTGTGTCTGGGTGTAAGTATGTATTTAAAATATATATATGTATGTTTATCAGTTGTCTGATCACCATAGTACAAGCTAACGCTTAGTTTGGGGTCAGGTGGCCGTGTG
>DWJZ01002129.1:0-20437 GCA_018249125.1 Asbolis capucinus
CGCTTATACCTACATATGTACACTGGGTGCCACTTCAAGTTTTACCGTAACAAACAACTATACAAATATATGTACTAACATATTAATAATAAAGCGGTGATAGCCTAGTGGTTAAGTATTTGGCCTCCTACTCGAAGGGTCCGGGTGCAAATCCCAGGGCGCGCACTTCTAACTTTGCGGAGTTATGTGCGTTTTAAGCATTTAAATGTCACTCGATTTAACGCTAAACGAAAGCATCGTGATGAAACCTGCATGCCGCGGAGTTTGCAAAATTCAAAGGAGTGTGAATTCTGCCAAACTGCACTTGGCCAGCGTGGTGGACTATGGCCTTAACCTTCTCATTCAGAGGGTTCCCCGTGCTCAATAATGGGCCGTGATGAGTTGAAATGATGATGAACAATACAAATATACAATCATAAACTACAAGTTAAATAAAAGCTTGTTGCCTATGTGTTATTCCAGATCACAATCTATGTATAACTGTGCCAAATTTCATTCAAATCCATTTCTAATAACATTATTGTTGCGTGAAAAAGGAACCATCCATCATCAGAAACTTTCACCTTTCCAATATTAGTGGGATTTAACTACACTCCCTCAGCCAGGAATCGTACCCAAGACCCCTCGTTTACAAATTACCAGCTACAAGACCATTAACATGAAAAGGTGACCGTGATTTAAGCCATAACACATAAACAAATCCAGGATAAGTGGAAATCAGTGGAATATTACAAGTATTTGTTTGCGCTGTTCGCAGGGGCAGGTCAATTGGCACATTATTCACTTCGCACGTGTTCTCGCTGTACATATTTGCCAGTTTTAAAACTAGCTTTAGCCCATTGATAATCACTACTGAGCACGGGTCTCTCCGAGACGGAGGCCTAGGGCTCCACGATGCTTTAATACGTATTGGTAAACCCAAAGTGGTGAACCCAAGTATCGGAAGTTTTTATGCCACTCGAATTCCTCCAACATAGCTGAAGGATTTCTATCTACGGACGACAACCGGTACCGTGCCCTGCGAAGCACGGTGCGCTCATGTTTGGCACTAGCGGTCAAAAGCGATTTAGTGAGAATGAATAAATGGTGGGGAAAAGACTGGATTTCTAACTTTATTGAAACATATAAAATATTTCAAGGTATATGTTAAAAGAAAAGTGGCTAACCAGGCGGATAGAATGCCCTTTCACAATGCAAATAATATTTACCTAGGAAATTAACATAAAATATCGTTCTTGGGTAAAAAGGTTATCATAATAATTAATTCTATTCAAATATAATCGCTTTAAAACCTACTTTTTTGTTTATTTTGGTACCGTAACAAAAAATCCTGGTTAATTATAAAGGACGATAAAACAACCACCTCATAATCTCGATTCCCCGCAGTACCGTATATGGAAGACGAAAGCGCGTGGGGATTACAAGAAGTCGGTCATCTGCCAGTCAGTTCGAAAAAATCTGGCCAAATGTCTCTGGATGCAGAACGACGAGATCAACGCTCCCATTGTATTGTAGAAGGTAGTGACAGAGAAAATTAGGCTCCAGATTCCACTGATATTTTTGTGTGTACGAAAAATGCGCGGGGCGGGCGGCCGGACCTAGCCCGCATATATATAGGGTTCCGCGAGGCGCGCCGCCCAGTCGTTCGAAGCTGTTACACCGCGCACTACGTTGTTTGCTGTGAACGATATAAACATTCATATTTTCCCATATTCCCATCGGTTCTGAAGACATTATTTGCATTTAACAATCAAGTAACTCAGTGTTTTAAAGGATTATATTGTGTTGTGTTGCGTCTCTGTCCGAAGAACAGAAACGCCGGGTGCACCTGACCTGTATACAGGTATCCATTCTTCGTATACCAGGTGAGATTTCACTTACAATATTTTTGATACGGATTTCAATGTTATCTTCAACATGTAGAGCGGAAAATTTCTGATTAACGGAACATGTTTTTCGTGTTTCAAGACGGATTTGTTTATAAATCGTACCATATTGATAAAGCGTTCAATATTGAATTTTACAGCTACTGAATCTGCTATTTCATGTAATACTCGGTGAACTTATTGATATTAAATCTAGTTATGTTATTGATTCATTTGTGAAGAAAGTACATAGAATACGCATTTTTAATTGTTAGCGGTAACTACGACAGATCGAATACTAAGGAATTTAGTTTTATTCTTAAATGCAGTTTTAGTGGGTAAGTGCTGAGTTTTAATTGAAATATGTGGTAGTATAAGATTGTGTAGCTAGTAATGTATATTTATTTTAGTATTTTAGATATATTGTACCTTTTAGATGACTAAAAATATTAACGTTTTATTAACTCACACGTGGAGCTAGAAAGCTCGATGGATTATCGTATTTTTTATATATTTAGTTATAGTATTTTTAATTGACTTAGAAGTAAGGGAAATTTTATTAAAGTATCTAAATTTGAAGCTAATTCTTCGAATACCTACATAAAGACCTTGCGGTGGTTTACTTTAGTAGTCAATAACGAAAGTTTAAATAAAAGTTTTGTTCGTTGGAAATAAACAGTATTCTGGAGATTTTCTTGATATTAAAATATTGTTCTTAGAAATTCAAATAATTGTACGTCCAAAAAACTTACTAAAAATATTATGTAACAGAACTGCTTAAATTTTTTGGTCTAAGTCTCTATTGTAAGGGCTCCAATGTCCATCAGCTCCTCTCAACAACGAAAAGAATTTAAAAGCATAAAAAAATTAGTTTAATATAAATATTTAATGCTTGAAGTTGACAAGAATCATGCTTTTCCGAAAAAGTTATGTGCAAATCTGATAGTGATAACAAGCGGATCTTAAGGGGGGACCGGCCCCCCCCAGCTCACAAAGGCTTTAAGTTTAGGCTCGCAAAAATCTTAAGGACCTTTGATAAAGCCTTTGAAGTCCCCTTCTAACATAAATTTCGGAGCGCCTCTAATCAGCTTATCACGATATTTTTCCTCGTGGAAAATGAGTGGGTAACTTTTTTATTATCTTCTTTCACTTCAACAATATAGGCCAATGGTCTTCAAATGCCCTTGTAGTTTGATGTCATTTTGCGAAAGATCCAGCTTCGATTCTTGACCGAGGTAGATTTAGTGGCACATGAATAATTGTTATCCGGTTAAGCTCGGGATATGGATGTTATTTGAATATCGTACCATTCCACGAGACAGACAATTGAAATATGGGTATGAGTGTGTGTTTATGTGTATATAAGTGTATATAATCCCATGAGGCACTTTATACTGTCGGTAGGAGTAACTTATATAAACTAAAAAATCACTAAATCTCTACAGAAGAAAACGTAATATTTCTAATATTTTTAAGGTTTTTTTTTGGCCAAAGAGATAATAAATACTAACAAATTTTGAAAAAACATCCCTAGTTACTAGAAAAGGTTACAACATACCTAAACAATTTATATGTAATTTTCAATAGAACTTTATGATTAATCTAGGTATAATATGAAATCCTACAGGTGAAACACATTTAGCCTCAGTTCTGTTCAAAATTTTCCAACTTCGTCATGATTTGGTAACTCGATTCAATCAAACATACTCACATAACTTTTAATTGGAAATTTACACAAACAGTTGTAACTGGCAAGCCTCGTCCTTTTCCTAATGGGCTTAATAGTGGGAGAAATAGAGAGAGAGCAAGAAGAAACAAAGAGAGAGATAGATATATATCTTAGATACAAAGAAAGAAATAGAATAAGAGGGAGAGAACGGAAGAGAGAAGAGAACACATTCCTTCAAATGACTCATTTTTTTATGTAAAATATGTTAATGCTTGACATCGATCCCACCTGATGGAAATGGCGATGATGTCTCAGGAGTTGGACGCATTGGCTTAGTAAATGCCTATCTACTCTTCTTTTGAAGACTCCAACATTGTTCGTTTGTTGCTACATTATTATAACAACTGTTTCAAGTAAAGTAAATAATAATATGTTGAGATTTGCTCGGTAGGTACCTATTTAATAAATAACATCTAAAGACATGTGGACATACTTTACATCCACCTAATTTCGTATGAAATGAAAACTCGTCTTTCCAAAAACGATTTCACAGTTTGATCGATTTTTTCACTGACAGCCTAGCTTCAGAGCCTTTCGACAATGATAACACCAAATATTTATTACGAATATTTTCTGAATATAATAGACAAGTCGTTATTTTGTATTGTTCGTAATAATAAAGTATTTAAGTTAAAATAATTTCTAAATACGAAGTCAAATCTAGAGTCGAAAGCCTTTGAAGCTAGATTTTCAGTTTCTTATTAGAGTTCATTGACTCCCATTGTCGTGTTGGAAGATTTTATTCTCCGTAGCTTCGTTGATAATTGAATATTTGAGGGGTTCGAGCTTCGATTCCTGGTCAGATAAATGTTCTCTGCTGTGATTTCTGTGTGTTCTTAGTGCTAACTATGCAACTCGAGACAGGGAATTGTAATGCAGAATGAGTGAGATTTTTCAAAAAGAAATAAGCACTTGCTTAAGATATATCTTTCATCCTTCAGGACTATCAGTGATAGAGCGGTTTATATATTTTCTCGTAATTTGACTATCAGTATTTATCACAGACTTCAAATAAATTGTCAACGCAAGTTCACTTGAGTCCACAAGTTCAAACTACCAGACACAAACGAGAGGACCAAGACTTCTTTACGCATAGTAGTGAAAACTATTCGATATTCCACGTGAAACCCTATAGTATTATATTGAAATTAAATAATTGATGTCGTTGCACTTAGCTTGTGTAAAGGGCAGAGGGTGATTAAACTTTTTGAGTGTACGACACTGTACGTCCTCCCACGCATATTCCGTATGTGTAACATAAATGCATCGAAAATGAGACAAGTAGATTTGGGATTTCGTTTGGTGATTCGAGACAAACCTATTAATATAGATCACTATTTTTTCCCGTGACTATGTCTGCAGTCGGGGGGCGGCTACACCCCGCACATATATACACTTCAGCCCCCACAGTCAACACCACATCCAGTGCGTGAATACAAAGTATCTTTGATATCCCTATTTAAACCCCTACAAGCACTTTTGCGCGAAAATAACAGTCCGTTTATTTTCAAGTTCTAATCTATCTCTGTACGAAGTTTCATCAAAATCGGTTCAGTACTTTAGACGTGAAACGCTAGCAGATAGAGAGACAACGTTACATTCGCATTTATAATTCAATGTCGTGCAGAAACAAAATGGCCGATCCTGTTTCAGCCAAGACCAAGTCGAAAAATCTTATGCAAGCAAATAGAAGACACTAGCTAGACAGGACAAGACGAAATGATAATACGAAAAGACTTCGAATCTGTCTAATAAAGCAGCTGTTGACTGCCAGACAAAAGACAGCCTAAACTAATTTATTTAGAGACAAGTTGTACAAAGATACATACATTATATAGTGTTAGGGTGTAAGGAACGTTTTTAGTTCCCTCTTGGAAGTTCAATATTTTCGCGAACGAAGTCGCAGGCACTGGCTAGGGAGTTAATAATATGTAATATTGAAAATATAATCCCCACGCGAAGCCTTCAGGACTTAGGACGAAGATTAAACTGCCTTTTGACACCCTGGTCTACCTACATACATGACTTTTAAGTTAGCGTGCTGCTGCACACATTTCGATGACATTACGCCCTAGCTAACTATTGCACTTTATTCTTTAATGTTTACTTAAATATCTAATCAGTACCGAATTTACATACATGTAGGTGCTAATCTCTTTACAGCATCCCTCATACATGGAATTTCGACATTCTATACATACAAATTTTGTACTAAGGGGCAGTAATTAACCATTAACGACTCTGGTTACAGCATTTAATGCTACCTTATTTCATGAAGACTGTTACCTATATAACTTCATTTTATTACTTGCTCTAGACCTCAATTACGAGGCGAGACTCGTGCCCTTTAGTGGGCGGTGTGTAGGTCGAAGCCTTATGATTTCTCATTATATGTAATAAGTGATATTGCCAGTCCTGTAAATAAATAGAATGTCTATTCCTAGGTAGTGAGATGAAAGGTCCCGCGTGTCTTCATCCCATTGATGGCGTTCTAAGGACCCCTAGAACATACTCCACCTCGCTGCTCCAATGCGAAATGGTGGAGATGTAATGGTTAACCGGAGGTTTGGTATTTGTTATGGCAACGGAAGGCCTTCGTCATGGCTTAACGATTGCTATGGCTATTAGTGCAGCCAATGTCATCAAAACTTATTTTAGTCCTTAATATAGCTCATTATAGTATATCTCATTAAGATAATCTACCTCCCTTTACGTTTCACTGCGAGTTAAATAAAGTCGAAACATTCCTATGTCGATAGGAAAGTTTCAATTAAAATCAACAGTAAATAAATAACGTCAGTTGCAGGACAGTTGGTTCCGCTTGTTGAACTGATACGCAATTACTGATACGCACTGACCTCCTCACGACTGAGGAGGCATAATATAACAATAATACTTGCCATACAGTTTACCCCGAATAAAATCAACCAATTCGCAGTATACGAAAGTTGTTGAAAAACCCTATATCGTAATATTGATTAATAATAACTTGGATATTTCATAAAGTTTCTTAGTAATTGCATTTTCGTATTATAACAAGAAATAGAGTCCAAGAAACTAAAACACGTTTAATCGTTTTTCGTTTCGGTTCTACATCAGACCTTAAATATAGTCTAAGGCCAGAGTCCTCAGACTAACAACGAAATCACAACAGAATTTCGTTTCTATATAAAATGAAGCGTTTCGATATAATACATGTATCAGCAATAGCGGGTGCGGTCCGTAGGAGGATGGGTGACCGCTAGTGGCAAAAATTTCATAAGAGATTCCGAGCTTCAGAGAGCACGTAAAGCCGTCGTTCCCGCTTGTTATCTATAGATAACAATAGTAAAGTCATGTCGGAAAACTTCGTGGCAATGGCTTCGAAGGTGGGATTAAAACTTCCGACGCTTGTATTAGCCGCTAACGCTGTCATCAATCCGCATTGGTGCAGTATGCTTTAGGCCTCCGCAGTATAAAGAGAGACCTATAAGAAAATTGAAGACCCATTGAAGTAATACATAGTACACAAAATTTCAGCTCCTTTTGACACTCATCCATTCAACAGAAGATTTGCAGAAGTCATATTTAACTCCCAAGTTTTGATCACAGAAAGCCACAAGGACAGATGAAACTACATATGTACATATATAAAAGCTTATAATAAACTGCCTTACGATACAATGTACAGACAGATTTATTATAAACCTTGTTTTGATTCCAGTGACAGTAATTATCCGCCTTGTACCCGACGAAGGACATTGGGGCGACAGCAAAAAATATTTCCTACAAGCACTTGACGATCTCATTAGCCTAATTTTACAGTTGGGTTAACCTTACATGTGTCGGCGAAAACATTATGTATCTTTCATAACTGGGTTAAATCGTCTTAGGATACATTTCGGTCAAGATCGCTGAACCACCTGTGGCAAATGGTACTCGGTTTGATTGTTTGGTCGAATAAAAATATATGATGCATCTATTATGGTTTCACCTTCATTTTACCTCAGTGCTGCCCAAAGTGGTCAAGGTAGACCCCTAAGGGTGCTCGGGAAACTTGAAGGGGGAATGTTGACGTGGAGAAGACTGAGATATACAATATATAACTTCACGACAAAATTATTTGATTTCGATATATGTATATAATTTAAGAATATTTTGGATTTGGATTAACGAGGTATTTATAAAAAAAAATAATGGAGCAAAATAAAGATCGAAATTTAAATTAAAGCATTTTACAACTACAATTTTTTTTGTTATTGCTTACATTTATTAATGACTTTTGGGAATTTTGTAGAAATTAATAGGGGGTCCAACGAAACCATAAGTTTAAGAAAAAACGATTGGAAATCTGATTTAGTTCAACATATATAAATCAAAAAACATTTTTATAAATAAAAACAGAAACATGAGTTCATTATTAGTTAAACCCGGCCTGTCATGTCCGGGGACTGTTTTCTAAAACTTCTAAAACAACATTTTAAATACATCTTTAAAATTAGCCACGGTGTAACATTGAACTCTCAATTTTAGAGTTCCGTAGGAAGAAACCCTTTTTGTATCAAGTCTCTTCGTCTGTCTATCGATTTGTTCAGAGACTATTTGTAATAAAAGGCAACAGATGCATGACACCAGTTTAGTAGTGACATTAAAAATAATAAAAAAAAAACCAAAAAAATAAACCCTAGAAAATACCGTGTCCCCTCTTTACATCAAGCGAAAATATTTTTTTTTCCCGCATTTTAGGTATAAACGAGTAGATACGAGCATGTTGTTAAATATATAAAATGAGTCTATAAAGACCATTCCCTAATTCAGGCGTATGTTCGCAAAAAAATATCCTGATGTGCTGATATTTAACTGTAAAGTTGAAGGTAAAGTTGGTTTTGAAAATATAAAAATTCACGATTAGAAAAACTAATATAAGCAAGTTATCAAGATAACTACGGAACCGAACTCTAGGCCTGGCAGTTGGCCGGTTTTTTCTTCAGTTTACAAAGGTTTCGTAAGAGATGATTAAATGTGGCATGGATTACATGGATCAGTGGTGAATATTGGGTCAAGTACAGCGCGGGGTCGGTAATATTTCAAACATATTGTAAGGCAAATTAAAATTGAACTACCCGACAGGTGTGAAGATTTGAGATGCTTCACTGTCTTGTTAATCTTAAATAACTTGTCAATAATGTTTATTGATACCACCTGCTGACTGCTAACTCAATTAACGTCACAATATTTTCTTAACACTACGTTATTATTATTTCTAAACATAATCTTAAATACTTTTGTATCATTCACATTACACCCGATTCGTTTTGAAATGATTAGTGGTACAATAGAAACTTTTTTATAATCATAGCTTTTTTATGTCTGAAAATAGAACGGTTAGTATAGCGTTGTATGCTTTTTTATGTATAGACAACAAGCTGTTATGTTTTTATTTTGATTCCTTAACTGGAATACATAACCTCGCGTTACTCATCACCCAGTTTCAAGAGTTGTATTAATTGACCTTGCGGACGTCGAAATACATGTATTTGGATAGATAAATATAAACGATATGCCTCGTAATTGCATGTTCCTACATTTACTGATTCCAATATTACAGGTACTTTTATAGAAGAAATATTTAATACGTGGGTATTTTAATTACAGTTGAACTTGTAACTGACGTTTGCCTCGAGGGTGAAGTATTTTCCTCGCTGACTATATATGTACATATGTCATTGGTGAATATTAATAAAATCGATTGAAAGTTACTGTATACAGTGATATCTAGTACCAGAATTTGTTACAAGTTTTATTTAACTTGCAGTGAATGTTTGGCTATTAGTATATTTGTTAAGTGTTCAAATCTTGCAAGCTTAATTAGACCAACTTCCTCTTAGACTACTGAGTAGAAATTTTCAATGCATTTTTATGATAGCATGACCTAGTACGTTCAGGATTGGATCCAAATAAGGGAACTCCTCAACGGTTAACAATACAGTAATGAAATTTTATGTGTTTTTTCGTATTAGGGCTCTTTAATTAAAGTTTGTATTTTGAAATATTTTAATAAAAATTTGCTTAAATGTCTACTAGTCATATCCAATTATATCTGTATGGCTATTATAAAGAGGAATGATTTGATTTTTTGTTTCTTTTTAGAAGAATAGGCTCTGAAACTACTGGGCGGATTTTTATATTATAAACAGATTTATAGATAAAGATATATTATACAGGTCTACTATTTATAGTTACGTAATTTTCTTCTTTCAAGGCCTAGAAAGCTTTAATAAAGCAGCCATGAGGAAACGAAAATTACCGAGCCATCACGTGATTTCTCTTCAAGGAAATCATAATTAATGTTGTATCGCGTATTACAAACATAATTATTAGTTTAATGTTTACTAAACGTGACCTTTAAATTATTTAACGGATTGTAACACATTCTATTCCGGAGTAATTATTATAAGTCGTACTAATACACAAGACGTTAATACTAAGACACAAACAAGATCTAAATGAATAGGGTTGGGCGTCTTCACACTTCTTTGAGAAATTTATGCAGAGTTCTGCAGTTCTTATGGCAGTTCTCAGGAGACCTCGTTTCCTAACGATGTTTCCTTCTCCGGAATAAGTGGTGCAGGGGATTTATCTAAAGGTCAAAGAGACCCAGGCTTAAACTGACAAATTTAGGATTTTGTTTTTCAGTACGCACCTTTCTTCTTTCACTCCTTCACGTAGGAAATGTACTGTAAAAATTATAATGTAATATTTATTTAAATTTTGTTAACTTATTTTTTCAAACTCTGCAATAAGTAGAGAGAGTGGAAATCTCTCTTATGTCTATGCAGACGGGTCGAATCCGCTTCTGGATGCGAGCAGGATTTGAATCCGACTAGAAAAACATTCATAACGTTAGGCTATTTCATACTATAAAGCGGCAATTATACCAGAAATCTAATTTTAAATGAAGCACAGGCTAATGGAAAATTCCCTCACAAGGGACCTATCAACTTATATATTCACTGTAGGTTCTTTCAGTTTTCACGCCATTACTCTCAACTTACGACTTCAATATTTGCACACCCACTGCCTCCGACTAGTCTGAAGTTCAAGAGTCATTAGCGCCCACATCTTGTCACACAACTCGTTCCGCTTAACGACACCCCTGTGAACCATAACTGTGCATATTGGGTGTAATTTGACGCCCACAGACGTATTTATTTCAAAAATTTGACATGGAAGTATCATCATAAAATTCCCAAAATATAATCACACTCCTTAGTATTTATATTACCCACACATAGCATCAACCTATTGGTCTGACCTCCTCACGACTGAGGAGGCATACTATTATGAAATGTATCAAAAAGAGATCTATCAAAACTAATATTTTAATATATTTCTTTTATATCATTTTGCCAGTTTAGTTGTCCATTTGTGTCAATTAAATTAAAAAAAAAACTAAACAGATTTGTATTTTCCACTGATTACCTTATCGTAAGAAATGAACAATAATAAATATGTTTTATTTTAAAGGATAAACTAATAATAATATAATTTATTGGAATGGGGTCAGTATTTTTTCATTTATTCGAATGAGGGCAATTTCTGGGGAAAAACAATCTGAAGAATAAGATAACAAATAAGAACACAACAGATGTGATTTCTTTCGTAGAAATCACGAATGTATAAATTTACTCTCATTACCTTAAACGTTTCCTTCTACAGGACTTAGATAAGTTTTAAAGAGTATAATAAAGAATTAATAGACCGTAAATATCTCCATTCGTCTAAAATAAACAGTAATTAAATTCCCAGTCATTAATATCTCCGGCTTACTTACGTTTAACCAAAGCAAGATTTCATATTAAAATTATAATTTGAATTAAAATAATGTTTTCACATTGGTATTATAAAACCATATTGGTACTTATTAGTGTATAAAAAATATATAATATTGCATAACATATTTATTTGTGTTGGAACTATATTAAAACTATTTAGTCTTATACGACATACTCCATCAACCAAACGTCTGTATCTCTATAAATAGTTTCTTAGATGCCAAAGAAATATAACATATACAATACATTTTACATAATATTCAATACTTCCATAATCATTAATTGAACTACAATAATATACATCTACGCATATATTAACCTAAATTCCAGATTATCAGAAGAAAATCCATTATAGATAGTCTATACACATGCCTATGGATGCATATAGGTATGTTGTGTTGATATGGCTCGAGTATGTGCTGAAAATAGAAGTGGCACGTGCCGTGTCTTGTTAGAAAGTTGGAGGAGACAGCCGACGCCGCTGTGTTCATGCCGGTTTTATTCCATCCTTATCTTACGGATAACAACTTCCACAACAGCACTCAGTAACTTCAACTGTTGGTGATTTCTTAAACGCGTCAGTACTTGAATAACAATAATGTGGATCACATCTACACTACAAAATTTCGTGAAGAAATATTTGAATAACTTTAGGATTTAATTACACCTACACGACAAAATTTAACAAAGTATTATCAAATTTTCGAATTACGTACACGCTGTACGATATTTAGCAGTCAATCGTAACGTAACGACATCGCAACGATGTCGCAGCCTCTCGAAGTACACCTCCCGAACTATAATATACAGACTAATTACTATAATCGTTGCAGCTACAAAACACAGATTAATGGACTTTGCTGTAGTCACAATTTTTGTGCTCGTTTGTATATCAAAATATGATATTTTGATGCTTACGACACTGACACAATACTGATACAATACAGTGACACTTCTAACAAACGACATTATGTCGTCAAATTGTCGCGACGCAGTCGCAAGTGCGTTCAAACGCTAGAAGTTCGTTTAAAAAGTTATTTTGATTTCTCTCAGAATACCTAAGTACGGATACAGCGCTTCTTTTTGGCACCGTTCAGGTTCGACTGGTCTGGACCTATTTTTATTTGGCGCCAAGTGTAAATAAAATGTGACATTTCACACCTAATTTATTGCTGATATATAAGACACGGAATAAAATCGTCACCACCTCAAACTTCAACACAATATTAGTCAGCGATGATACACTCAATTACTTCCTATGCATTTTTAGATTACGAAATAAGTAACTTATGTACCTGTTATAACTTTATAATGGAGGCAGATTTAAAAAAACTTTCTGTAAATGAATGTATTTATTTAAACCTTTATTGACAACCTGAAACTGAGGTTACAATGGACTTGCCTAATGGCATTCCATGCCAGTGAACCCTTGGAGATGGCGAGAAATTGTGGCGGGTGTACAATAATAGAATTAATAATACTTAACGTTTATAATACTTAAAAACAAACACATACAGTTAACAATACCTATTAGAAATATACATACATATATACGCATACACACTAATTCCTGTGTACAGCACGGCAGGAACAAGTCTAAAAACAACTATAGGTATAGAAAACACTAACAGGTCTCGGGAAGCGAACCTAATACCGCTAGTTTCACAGGTATCTACCAACTAGATTATAGAGCCATTCAAAATAAAATCAGTTAAATTTCAAGAAAGTAATTTGCTGAGGTTTCAAATAGACCTTTCGTTTTAATATTAACACTTATTTAATTCAATTTTGGTATAAAATAATTCAAAACTTACTGAGCTTCGCTCGCAAGATTGTGGAGAAATAGTGAAGAATAGCAAAGCTCAGATAAAACTGAAAAATCTTTTGTTCAATTCTTATTCTGACCGCGTCAAAAACTGTTACTACGCAGTTGTTATACTCCCATTCCTATTTTAATAATACATAATGACTACATAACTCGGCGATGCTATGGTAAAACCACTAAATATTGCAAAAAACGTTGGCAGGCGCAAATATAAGACGAAACTCTGATTTGTTGAAACGATGGCGTAGTTAGCTTTCGAAATGTTTGTAAAACCAATTTCGAATATAAATTTTCGATTCTCATGATATTATTAGAATTATAAGAAGAATTAGAATTTGATTAGAATTGACCCAAAGACATTATAAGTTATTTGATTGCTTTAAAGACGTAGCGACAGTATTCACTTCACACCAGTCTAAAAAATAGTCATATTGTAATATTACGAGTATGTAACACCACGATTGCTAAATCTTGACTTTCGTTAATTTAGCTATTTTTTCGTATCTATTCTAATATCATAAATAATAATGGCATGTTAGGAGAGATATAAAGGCATAGGCTACGAGTATATTATGCAAGAAAAAAAGGATTTCTCCTGAAATCCGTTTTTGCGAAAAGAATGGATCGAATGAAAGCATTTTATCCGAAGTAAAGCATAGGCAATAGGCAACTAGAGATTAAACAAATAAGAAACTGACTTTTGATTTTGACATGTGCGCCATTTTGTCGTCTTTGTCATAATAATTATTTTTTGGTATCATAGTCGTATACGTCTAGTTTGGGTTATTCAACTGAGTGAGTATGTTGATGACGCAGAGCGTCGATTTTTCTTTTATAAATATTGCACGTTCCTCTTTATATTATCACTGTGGTATTTTTAACAAGATTAATCTCAAAATACTCTTCAACTGTGGTTTATAACTATCGCGTGTTAGCTATATTAACTATGTTGAATTATAGCGCGCTGTCTACGTCATTTTGTTTCGGGTTATCGTCAGAATCTTTCCTACTAATGTTATTTTCTGTATAAATACGAGTAGTACATAGTAGTACAATGCTCCTTACCCTGCTGATACTCGAGCCAATCGCCAACCGAATCATCATCGGGTCTTGTTCCTGCTGAGGCTTTGGGGGCAGTATTTTCTTTATTGTTTTATACCTCCTCAGGTACGAGGAGACACGTGCTCAATACTGGGCGATTGTGTGAAACCGCATTCCTAATCAGCAACGTATCAATGTTATCTTTGGGATTAGACGTCCAAAAGCGATACACACAATCTTGCTGCTCATCGGCTCATTAGCTGGCTATTCCTAAACAATGTTTAAGAACAACATACTGACTTCAATTTGACCACAGTAAAATCGTCGGTTAATTTTGTTGTGAAGGAAACAATATCAAGACCTTTCTTCATCTGGCATTTATTAAATCTCTCTGAATGACGTAGCGTCTCGATGATCGGCATAGGAGCGACGGACGTCATCAGAAGTGAATTGCGACTAATGAATGAAACAACATCGCACTGAGCTAAACCACGAAATTACTTGGAACTGATTCAAGATAAGAGATTTAAAAGTTGCGTCTACAAAATTTATAAAAATATGTAAACGTACGTGACTAGCCGTGAACACGATCCTTGTTTTTCGGAACTTTCCGAACGTCAATGCTTTCAAAGATTTTTATTGAAGAAAAATCGTAAGTTAAATATAGAAAAAATAAAAATATATAAACTAAAAACATCTAGCTGATACCTTTTTTACGCTTTGTGACTTCAACCCAGTAGTATTACTACAGTAAACTTCAACTTCAATGAATAGCCCGTGACCGGGCATAGGCATCTCATAACTGAATACACCTAGAGAATACCAGATACCGCTACGCACATGCAAATTAGTGAAAAATTCAGCCCTTTAGGGCATGAGTAAAGTTAAAAAACCCTTCATAGACAGTCAAAGTAAATAAGAATTACTTGAACATTTATAAAGATACATGTTTCTATAGATCCTTTCACCGATTTAAGCTGTTTATTCTGTATTAATGAGTAAAAGTTACGTACACCTAAAGTAGTAATGTGTCTGTCATCACAGAATATTTATTTTAGATATTAATAAATCTTACAAAAGTATTTTCGTTTGTTTCAGACGTGCGAGTTTTTACCATCATGAGAGACGAGCGTGCCAGCCCAGCGCGCGTTCGTATTGCCGTCATTGGCAGCTCCAGAGTTGGCAAATCCGGTGAGCATTCCATACGTTACACACTCATACTATCTCTTTATTTATGAAAAACAAACAGTACACAATACATTGAATCAGCCTCCAGACTTGTGTTCCGGCTGGCGACTTGAAGTAAACAAATAAGCTTACACACTCAGTTATAAAATAACGTTTACACGATTACCTGCGTTCACAATGCAAGTAACCCAACAAATACCACTCGTAACCGGAGAACAAACATCCATCTGCCATATAAATGTATATTCAATAAATTTGTTTATATTCAATAAATTAGTCCTTAAAACAAAACCACCTGATGATCAGCAGCAGATGGTCTGGGTGATAAGGCGCCCTAATTCGGAAAAATGTAAGGTATCGGCACCTCCAAGGAAAAATATCGAAACTAACTTTTTGACAATTTTGAGTCCCATCTTCGTCATCATCATCGTCATCTTAATTAAAAGATGATGATTTGATATATTATGCTTGTTAAGCGTTTCAATTAATCTATTTTTTCATTCTAAATCTATGGTACTTTTAAAAATAAATGTGTAAATAACCACTTATAAATTTATAGAACATGTAAAATACATTCTCATAAAACTCTGTAAATCCAATGTTTGTTGATATCATCTGTGACCTGAATGCCTAAAGTACGCTGTCATAACTCAAATTTTTAATGATCTATGAAAAATATTTTCTACACCACTCACTGGCCTTTTTGCCAGTAGGTGAGAAACACGAAACTATCAAAACTTCGCCTAGTCCTAAATTCGAATACAAATAAAATGGCCTACTTTTTTAATTAAACGTTAACAAACTAAACGTAATTTTTTTGAGAATTCAGGAAGTCTCGGCGTTTTTGTTACGAATATAATGACGGAAGTACAACATATTTCGAAATCTAAATTAATTATCGCGCATATTTCTCCCGCCTAATTTTTATTTTTTTATTTAACACAGCTTCTCCATCCAGCCAGATTATTTAGGTTCATGTCATCAAATCTATTAAATTTACATTAAATAAACATGTTTTAAACTAAAACATCTAAAGAAAGTTCGTTGGACGAAGAAATTAAAATAACAATATCAGGTTTTCCTAATTACCTCTCAAGAACGCCGCATGACATCACTCCACAGATGATATAACCGAGCTAGGTTACCCAGTGACCTCTTACCAGTGATGTAATAAAAGTGAATGCTTTCACTGTTTTCTTTAACATCTCCAACTGTTATGTACTAAAACTCGAAGTCGGTCAAATATATGAATTCACGCTGAGCTTCTATCTTGACTCGTAAAACCTTTGAAGTACCCGCTTAAAGTTTTTTGAGATTTGGTTTCAATAACAATTTTATTATTAAGATTTTTATTTTGTTCCAGCTCTCATCGTTCGTTATTTAACGAGGCGATACATAGGAGAATACCATTCAAATACAGGTAAATTTATTATGTTATAATTTTAAATTTTTATACTGTTCCATACAGTACCATTGCGAAGCGCTTTTAGCTTGCGGGCCATGGCGATTATGAAAGATCGGCAAAGTTAAACAACAGCGATCGAGGTCGGAGAGTGACAAATATTTCAAGTGCCTTCGTCCCTCAGAATGCAGGGTCGGTCCCGGTCTCTGTCGTCAGTCGTTAAGCCTTGTCGAAAGCTTTCCAGCGGCATGCTTCCATAACTTCGCGTCAATTTCTCATCCAATCTGCACTGGAACGAGGTGGAGTATTCTCTAGGCCTCCGCTGCAATGAGGAAACCCGTGTCAAATAGCGAGCCTTCAATGGGTTCATAGGTTGAAGCCAATGTAATATCGAAGGTACACAAACGGCCTGAACGATAGATGCACTGACAATCCACAAAGGCTTAGATTTCTGTACTATTTGAACATAGCCATATATAAAAAATACATGTACTCGTATATATAAAATAGCGACCCCACTCGTGTATTGTAAGATCTACAATGTTACCAGAAAATAGCAATAAATCTAATGTAAACTATTGGCACGTTTGGAAGGTCTGTCTGTAACACTTAGTAATCTTTTTGCTCGGAAGAGACGTAACGAGGAATTCTGGAAGCAATTCATCTTCTGAAAATCCATTTGGTCGCCTTCTTCAAGGGATTTTGGGCTTACGTCTCAGGCTGAAGCGAAGTAAATGTACCTATTGGTACTCGTATTAAGGATTATAATACAATGTAGTAGTGTGGATTTACATTTGTTTACAAGTCTTCACTAATATTATAATAGCGAAAGTTAAATTCAGTTTGCTATAATAACTTTAATGTTCATTTTTTAATAATTCCTTCTTGTTACAGATCTCCTATATAGACAAACAGTGCCAATCAACGGAACGCCCATAGAACTTGAGGTCATAGATGTATCTGGATCCAACCCTGACAAATTCCCCGCTGAACAGGTAAGAACGTTGTATTTGGTTTTAAATTTGGTGTGACATTAACTTAGTCGCATAGAAAACTCAAATAAATATCTCAGGACAACTCTCACTCGGCCATCTGATCCCTAAGCATTAACTTGTACTATTGATCAAACATACATACTTTTAAATACATACTTGTATAGATATTTTTATTACATCGAGATATAGGACTAACATTCCTGCTCAGTATAGAAAAGTTTGTTCTGACAAATTATAAAACAAAATGGATGATAAAACAATATTTTCATATTTATAAACGCGTATTATTTAGCTATTTTAATTACTTGCGCTTTATATAACTGTGTTAATCCTGTTTTAATTACTGATTCTCGTTTCACAACTCGTACCGGCATCGTAACGACTTTGTCGTTGAAACGCCATTTCATATTTACAATCCGCTCTCGCTGCAAGTAAAAGGCATCTATCCGAAATGTCAACTTTATTCAAAACGTATAGATTTGAAATTCTATTGAAGCATATGTAATATAAATGATATGGATCCGAGAGTCGGTCGTAAACGGCATGTCTACTGTACTCCGATAAAGTTCAAGTTCTATTAAACCGCAGTTAATATAAATTTAAATACTAAATTCCAGCTGAATTGCAATCGAACGACTTCAGAACCTGAACGACTTCAGAACCTGAACGACTTCAGAACCTGAACGACTTTGAAATTATTTAGTAAAACGAGAATGGCTCGGTTGATTTATATGAAGCTCGTATAAAAGACAAGTTTTAGATATCCAGGAGCGGATCAGCAAATTTAGGTTAATGTTAGAGACCTCGCTCAGTTCACGATGTTCTTCAACTTCATAGATTGTAAAGTACGAACTCCACACTGACCTTACCGGTCCCGATCCAGCGATGCTCAAAGTTATTTCAAAGTCCCAAAGTTGGGCAAATCACACAAACTTGTACAAATCGCACAAAGTGGTGCAAATCACATAACGTTGTGCAAATCACAAAAAGTTATGCTAATTACAATACAGGTTCCTTAATAAATACACACAGGATAATAATTTGATGTACAGGATTATAATTATTACAAATTATATTATAAACCATAAATAATCATCAAAGAATGATCTCGTCGCTAAACAGCGATCTCATCCAGACAGGAATAAACAAATAAGACAATTTGATAACTTAATCCATATTTACAGTCAAGGATATTTACTATACATAAACAAATCTTAATAGAAATATGAAGATGGATATATAATTACATACATATATATGTAGTAAGGATTAATTCATGAATATGAATACAATAATCAAAATGAACACAATTAGGTACTGGAAGCCAGAATTTAATTGCTATTAACATAATTCATTTAGGAATAAGTTCCTCAATTCCTAATAAAGATATAATAACTTTCATCTCTCAGACTCACGTGTCTTCCTGCTTAAGACATCTGTTATGAACGACATATTATCTTAAGGATTTCGTATGTTAAGAAATGTAGATATTTTTTTTTTTACAAAATTAAAATTCTATTGAAACTTAATGCATAGACGCAAAGAAGAGATGGGGCTTTCTTCGTAGGTTTCTTCAAACTTACCAGGAAAGACCTTGCAAGAAATAATAAACAATTTATTGATATTGATTTTTTACAAAGAAAACTTTGGGAAAGACTGCTTTAAACAATAATACTAAATCTCTGGAATATTAACAATGACCGCGTTTTCTTTGAGATAATTCCACGAGGTCGCTATGTTATGTACATTAATACATATATCGCCTACGTCCGTCTGAAACGCGTATCAATAACAACAGATGTTTCAAATTTCTTACGCCTTGAATTTTTACTACGAAATTTCATGAGTACACATAACGCTGGTTATGTTATCTTGGTTATAATTTATGTAGTTTTCCGTCAGTTTAATGCGTAATACGTTCTTAACATACGTTATATGATTATTTTTTTCCGTAAATCAAAAAAATTACGGATTTAAAAACTTTACGTATAATCTTGGTGTACGGATGAAAGCTCAATTCGTTTTTTGCTCTTTAACTTTGTTAACTCTTCAAACATTATATTTTATACATATGTATATTTAATATCTTTTACTTTAGTTCTAAAGAAAGATGATCATTATGGTATCAAAAAGTTGACCAGTTTTAAGGTATTGTCGCCTACTGACCAAATTATAGGGAGTCGTGTCAAGTCAAGAAAAGAGTGAATAGGCATTTACTAAGTTCATCATCATCTTCATCATCTCAACCCATCATGACCCACTATTGAGAACTGAATGAAAAGGAGAGAAACTTCTCTGAATGAGAAGGTTAAGGCCATAGACCAGCACCCTTGCCAAGTGCAGATTGGATCACACACCTTTGAGATTTAACTCTTAACTCCCCTGGAATTTAGGTCTCCTCACGATGGTTTCCTTCCCCGTTACAGCAAGTGACATTTAAATGCTTAAAACACACATAACTCTGATAAGTCAGAAGTGCGCGTCCTGGGATCTGAACCCTTATCCCCCAAGTAGGAAGCCAAATTCTTAACCACTAGGCTATCACCGCTTCCTTATTAAGTTAGTATACCCAACTTGG